>RJWJ010002654.1:0-88985 GCA_004363605.1 Indri indri | reverse complement strand
GAGAGGGTGGGAAGGGGTGAGAGGTAAAAGCTTACTTATTGGGTACAACGAACCCTATTCTAGTGATTGGCATGCTAGAAGCCCTGACTTAAGCACTATACGAGATATCTATGTAACAAAAACATTTGTACCCCTTAATATTTTGAAATAAAATAAATGAATATACTTACACAGAGGTGAATTTAAGACTTTTCTGTTCAACTTCCCACCTCCTCCTTACCCTCCCCTCAAAGTCTATCATAAATATTCTAGTTCTGAAAAATACAATGAATCATATTTTTCATATGCAGAATTAAGTACAACGAAAGCAGTTAATAGAGGATTCAACAGTGCATATATACAATTTTGTTCAACACTTTAATTAAAAGATAAAATTGAAGTAGAAAGTTTCTAAACAAATTACTAAAATAAACAACATAAGGAGAGAAATGATTTTAGATAAATGTTGATCAGAGTTCTTGACATTGCAAATATAAAGACAGAAATATTGTGAAAATGAATATTATGATGAAACCATGGCCACCAACAAACCAGAGAGATAAGGCAAGTGAAATAAACAAAGTAGGTTGGTTCATAACGTTGCACAGAAAAGGATGACAACTTTGCATTAGCAATTGTTGCTATGGAAAAATATGGCCATTGTGTTACCAGATCATCTACTTTGCAAGGAGAAAATATGTAAATGTGCTTGTGATATCTCTAATATCTTTAATTTTAGCAACAAATACACTTGTTTTTAATTCTGATGTGGAATGAGCAAAAATGTCTTATTGTCAGATCAAGCTATGGACCTCCAATTTTTGTTTAAATATGTGGATATTTTAATTTTTTTGTTTCAGCATATTATGGGGTTGCAAATGTTTAGCTTACATATATTGCCTTTCTACCACCCTAATCAGAGCTTCAAGCATGTCCATCTCCCAGACGGTGCACACCACACCCATTAGGTGTGTATATTCCCATACCCTCCTCCCCCGTGCCATCTGCCCGACTCCCGATGAATGTTACTACTATATGTGCACTTAAGCGTTGATCAATGAAAACCAATTTGATGCTGAGTACATGTGTGCTAGTTTTTCCATTCTTGGGATACTTAGTAGAATGGGTTCCAGCTCTATCCAAGATAATAGAAGAGGTGCTAGATCACCATTGTTTTTTGTGGCTGAGCAAACATAGGCTCTAATACAAAATTCCAGAACATTATGAAAATGAAACACACACACACACACACACACACACACGCACGCACACACATATTTTTTAAAGCTCGCACTGAGAACTTTTTAAACATGGATTTTATTCTGGCTAGAAAGCATAAGTTTTGTCAAAAAATATACTAGTTAAAGGTATTTGTGTATTCTTTCATCCATTCAGAAAATAAACAGGCAGGGCATGCTGACCCTGGTGAGAGAGAGAAGGGAATATAACTCCAGAGAACTGCAGAGCTAGTCAATGTACACTGGCATGAGTCAGGAAAATACACGTGGAACTAAATTGTGAGGAAGATGGATCAGGGAGGTATGGAAGTAAAAGTTGGATAAGAGCCTGTGTATTGATTTGGGGGAATTCTTCTGGCATCACTAAAGTATTGGCTGTTCTGGCAATGACCTCAATAAATTGTCTGAACATGATTCTAGGAAGAAGGATGGAAAAAGTGAAGATATACTAATGAAGTAGGTATGGTATAAGTGTGATAAAAGACAAGGGAAGAGAAGATTAAAAGGCTCAAAGAATTGGACATGCTAGAGGGAATAGATTATATAAGGCAGAAACCTACCATACGATTATGTTTTATCAGAGATCCCAAGGAATGCGCTGGTGAAAGAGACATGAGCATCTCTAACAAGTTCAGTGGAGGCTTTCCTCCGCAGTCCAAGACTAAGCATACAAGATGCTGTTATATTAATAGTATGGGGATTACTCAGAACAATGTGAATGAGAAAACTGTGAAATAAGAAGACAAATGGTGGCATTTAAACATTACAATCGAAGGAGATGCAATTGTTGTGATGAGGTGCAAACTCAGAGTGACATCCGGGGAAGCCTCACTCAGGGAGAGTTACAGAGATGGACAAGAACTCATCATCTCTACAGACAAAACATATGAGCAGCTACACCGACTAACGCTGCTCAATCAATAAAATGAAAATAAATTAAGGATGATTGATCAGGAAACTGAGGGAAATTGCCCCAATAATATAGTTTTCAGACTGAGCCAGTTTTTGGACCTATCAACTATTGACTAAAGGAGAGGCTGGGTCCACATCAGAATTTCCTTTGCCCTTCCCCCAAAGTGATCTATGGCCAATTATTCAGAAGTGACTCAGGTAACCCATTCACTGAGAAAAGGTAAATACTCGAACATTTTGAGGACTGTTGAATATAAGGTCTTTATTGACATTGGTACCTAGAGACATTGTGTCATTACTAATTCTCTTAGAGTGGGGACGTGTGAAGCAGGTAATAAATGAGGTCCTGGACTATAATGTGTCTTACAATGGTTCTACTGAGTTTTCAGACCCCTTTTCCCAATTGTGCAATTACAATAGACAGATAGTGTAGTTAGTATAACCTTTGCATTGGTTACTTTGTCTGTGGGGTTAGAGAAATGGGAAAAGGAAGTAGAAGCCTCTAAAAAAAAGCCTCTACCAAATTAAAATAGTAATTTGACTATAGTATTGCCTACCTGGGACAATGGCAGAAAGCAGTACCACCCGTAAGTTCCTAGGCAGTGATGGTCCTCATCACATTTTTATGTAATGTGCCAGTTTGGTATGTAAAAGCCAGATAGAGCTTTGAGGATGATAGATAACTACTGCAAAATCAACCATATTATAGGACCAATTACAGCTGATGTCTCATATCTGATATCTTTAGTAGAAAATATTCACATGGTCTTGGATAGACAATACACAGTCATTGATGCCAACAAATACATTCTTTTATGTACTTATCAAAATAAACATGAGAAATACTTCACATTAACTTGAGATGAGCAGCACCATACTTTCATAGTCTTAGCCCACGATTACGTTACTACTCCTGCCTTCTGTCATGACATAACTAAAGAGACCTGAATCAGCTGATCATCACACACATCACACGAGTCCACTCAACCGATGACTTCATACTAATAAAACTTAATGAGCAGCCAGTCTAGGTGTTGGCGTAAACAGCTACATAGGATCAATCAACCCTCCAGATTCTTTGATACAGAAGCATTATTGGTGGGAAAAGGTGAAGTGGATTTTATGGCAAACTCTAAGAGCCTGTAGTGAATTTTTACATGGACAGTTCCTGCCTTAAAATGGTTTGACTAACAATTTTTCAAGTTTATAGTGGTGCAGATATGCATTCGGTAGAAACCGTACTTTAAATTTTGAAGGTTAGATATATTAAGTGCATTTTTGACATGATATTTTCAAGTTATGATGGGTTTGTTGTGTTATGATCCCATTGTAAGTTGAGGAACATCTGCAATTTTATGTTGCCCAGACATCCATTCTGAACACAGGCTTAATTTTCTCACAGTGGAAGCAGAGTTTAGTCACCTTTGACATGATTTCCAGTTCTCTGCCTCCTCCCACTTCTTCAGTGTGATCGATTCAGATATTTACTTATACAACCACCTCCCGATGCCCACCTCCCTATGGAACAGCTACATACAACCAACTTGACTCATCCCACAGAGCGCCACACCCTGCATGGACGGTGCAGGTAGGCTATAGTGGCCCCCTCTCAGTCACAGCATGTGTCCACCAGAGCTCATGCCTGATTGCTGTAGACGCACTGATTAGAACTCTCCAAGGGAAATATGCTTGGGTCATGCCCCAGACCCCAATAAAGACTTCAACCCATAGGCCCTTCTCTCTCTCACTTCCCACTTGCTTTTTGAGCATGCGAGTATGTGTGTGCAGGTCAGCTCCCTGCTTCCTGTTGGCCCTGTAAGATGTACTTCCCTCTTCTTTCTTGGATCTGTACATAAAAAACTGTTTCTGTTATTTCATGTGTTTTGTTTTGCTGCCTCCTCTGTCACTAAAATGGAAAACACACCCAAATCTAACTCTTCTCCTGGTCAGGGCTCTTCTAGAGAGTGGTTTTCTTGGCAGGCATACATTGGACATAGGTCAGACAAGAGCCACAAGGCCATCTGCCAGTATGAACAAGTTTCCTGTGAGAGGGACACATGGTGACTGGTGGTATACTTAGGCATTAGGCCACCTGCCAGGATAAAGAGGTATCCTGTAAAAGGCATACTGTAAACATTCACAGCCACCTGTCCTGGAGCCCCATCAGAACAAGGCTAGAATTTGTATCCATCTTGAGAAAGATCTCAAGATCAAAGTAGAGGAAAATACAACAGATCCTCTAAGATTCTGGAGCTGTCTATAATGGAGTGTTATAAACCTTTCAAACACACACCACAAGTATATTAGCTGTAATGTTTAATCCCTCTGTATTGGAAATTTTAATAGATCAATCACTTTATATTTATATGCACTAGTTTTCTTTGCATGCAATCTTGGTTTCTGATAAGTCTCTTCTGTGAAAGCCACACTCCTGTGCACTGTCCATGTGCACAGGATGTTCATTCTTTTACCAGTGTTCTTACCAGTAACCACAGAAAATCCTCTATTGATTGAAGTCTACTTTATTGAAATATCTTTACCTAATGCATTGCTAATGAAAATTGCTTCCTCAAATATATTCTGAAAATTACTGCTATTGCTACTTATTACTGATTAACCAGATATGCTTTTTGTCCTTATGCACATAATTCTGCAGCTTCTGCTTTTTGTCAGTGAAGTTTCTCTGTGAATCTTTCTCTGCACCCATGGTTCTTCTGATGCTCCTGCTTGAAATATGTACACACACATACACACACTACCCGCACACATCCTTCTGGAACTAGAAGGATTTTATTCTGCACCAGCTTTGTCTGAAAGAACAAATTCACAATTGAGATCTAGCTAGAAAGTATTTTAATGTTCAGAAAAAAAATGATCTCTGTAAAAATATTAAATCTCCTTTTATAGCTCTGGAGCAGCTGTGGAGTTTTACATTTCATCCATCACAAACCTACATTTTCTTATAAAAATACTATGTATATATAGTTATAGTTATATCACTTCTCATAAAATTTGTATGCATTTGAGTGACTGGCCTAATTCTTAGGATTCATGGATAATGTAAATATATGTATTCTTTAAAGTATTGAGATCTATTATGTTTGTTAGCAAATGACCCAGTGCAGTGGTCCCCAACCATTTTGACACCAGGGACCAGTTTCACAGAAGACAATTTTTCTAGGGAGGATGGGGGGGGCGACTGTGAATAAAGATGAAGTTTTGCTCACTTGCTGCCACTCACCTCCTGCTGTGCATCTCACCCCCTTCCTCAATTTCATGGAAGAAAATTTTTTCCAAGAACAGGGTTAGGGGAGTGTTGTGGAGCTCTGCTGCCCGGTCCCTAACAGGCCACGGCCTGGGGACTGGGGACTGCAGACCTAGTGGCAGTAGTCATAGATCAATATTTTAAAAATAATGAATAAGTTGTATGTTCAATAGCATATACTTAATTAATTACAATGTAAAGTGAACAATCACTATTTTAAATATTTATCTTTAAATATTTATATTTGGCAGAGTCTCACATTTTATCATAATTAGTCTTTGGAATACACTGCACATGGGAATCACATGTACTTTAAAGTCAAATTAAAAATTGCTTTCACAAAGCATTTTTGAAGAAGATTCTGCTATTTATTTTCACTTGATCTTAATTCAAGGAATGGTTAAGGTTTCAATTTCTCTTTCTTACTCTGGTTATCTTCCATTATTTTAGTTTAAAATCTGTTATTCTGAGTAATATGGAAATATGCAAGTATTATGGTATCTAATACTCTTCCGAACATTTTTTTATCCTCTTGAAAGGTTTGGACTTTAATCACCACTTACAAATGCATTGCATTTTTTAAATTGCTGTTGAGCTATTTGCCACAAAGAGCGCAAAAAGAAATATCTGATACCTTTCTTGACTAGAAACTACAGAGATATTAACACATTTTTTGACAATGTAAAAAAGCCTCAGGAGAATTTTTTTTTTATCAGATGTTCCTTATACTTGTGATTTTCAGCTCTAAACAGAAAATGACAAGCCATGATCCTTCTTGCCTCCAAGTACTTAGAAAAAGATGTGTTAAATGCTAACAACTGCATGTGTCAAAAAATGACATTAGCTATCTTTTTAGCTTTTAAAACTAAAAGCTCAGAATGTCACAGGATTTGCTGAGATTTGGATTTATACATTGAGCCAAGGTTGTATGGTGGGCTATAAAGGAACAAGTATGCATTCACAAACATATAGAGAAAATGGTAGGCATTAGTGAATGTTCTGGCAAGAGGTTAGGGAAGCTACAGTGAAAAAGTGAAATGTATTTTCTTTTTCATCACATCAGATTATACGTTCCCAGTTAGAAATTGTTTATTTTTTAATAACCCGTACCATTGCTAATTCTTTCTCTTTTCTGTTTTTGTTACTTAACCATTCAACTCAGTGTTGTGGGCTTGAATATTTAGCATACAAAGGCAGGAATTTATAAGATACAGTCTTTCCTAGCTCTTTGCTTTCTGTCTTTTTTATTTCTTCAAATATTTGTAATATTATGGTCTTAATTCTCATAACAATTTCCTAACTGCTTTTTCATTTTCTTTGTTCTTTTTGCATTACAGTTTGACTTGTCTTACTTTCAAACCTCAACCAGTAGCATTCTCATGGGACCAAAGCAAGATTAAATGAGATTGAAATGTTCAACTTCTTTGGGTTATTGGTTGTATTTCCCTGGGATCAAGTGCAAATTTTAAAGAAAAATGATTTTCTGTTTAAATATGTAAATCTGTTGTGTAGATGTCAGCCTCTTGTTAAAATACTTATTTCAAGAATGTTGAGTAGGGACAGCCTCAGTCTGTTTGACAATTTCACCCATTATACAATTTCCATAGCAAATAAAGACTTAAATTTACCTTTTTAATCCAGCCCATATTTCCTAAGGTTGTGAGAGAAATCAAATTAAACATGATGAATGTACTACTGTAAGTTCTTATCTTTCATCGGTGGTGAGGAAGCTATTGAATAGTCTTAGTTAAATATTAATGCACATTCTACATGTAAGTGAAAATATTTTCAAAGTTTTTTTTTTCCTCTACCTGATGTTATTTTCTAGTGAAACATTACTTTCAAATCTACAAGTTGCTGGAACACCGATTTTCAGCACTTTATCTCATTTTGAAAGAAACATTTTCATCACTGGTTTTCTCTAGTGGGTAACCGCTCAAGGAATTTAGGTATATTAATTAGATATATATAAGCAAGGATTCTGCTTATATAAAGCAAGTTTAAAATAATTTCATACTTGTACTGGAAAAAGAAAACTTATCATTCCCCTAAACATATATCACTTTGATTTTTTTATATCACAATGTAAATTCTCTACAAATATTTGTTTAATGATAAATGAATTTAATACATAAAGGAGTATATAATCTTTTTGAGGGTTTTCCTTCATGTTGAATATTAAGCTTTAATCTTGAATAAAGTTCTAATGTTTTTATTTTCATACTTTTCATCATGAGCTGAGATATTTAACTTAAATCCTTTACATTTTGAAAAATGTAATACTAATAGCTGATACTTGTTAAGCATTTACTATGCCCTAGACACAGTTCTAGTTATTTACCAAGAATTGATTCACTTAATCTTTTCAAATCTTAATGTCAGTACTATTGTTCTCCAACTATATTATTAGAAGATAGTTTTAAGAAGGATGTAATCATAATAGGCCAATTTAAATTGCTAAAAAATAAGGGGGCTTGATCCATTATTTAAAATTAGTAGTTTCACTGTACATATTATATTTCTTTCCTGATCTTTAAAATAATAGTATTAGACATTATTTCTAACTGAACCACTATAATATAATTGGCAGGTAAATACTTATGGGGAGAGGTAACTTACCAATTTTAAAACTCAATTCGTAACCTTTATGAAACTAAAATAGTTCACAAATTAAAGCATCATTCTCCATTATTCAATGGCCCAGCTAATCGAAGTGTTGTCTATCAAAAGAACAATATATAAATACATGGATTTCTTGGCCAATTTTGAAATAAATACTTACCTCTTGAGAAGTATGGCAATTGATTATGATTATTAAACCAATAGGTCAGTGTGTAATAAAAAAATTAGTCTCCAAAATGATCTCAGGGAAATTATGAAAAGGTGCATTTCCAGCAAACTCGTCCTCCACCCTATCAGGTATGTGCCTGTGTGTCACCCAGAGCCTGTGCCACCCCAAGTGAGCCTGTGCTTTTCAGCATCACTTCAGGGTGCTCTTTCTGTCATACATTAAGATGTACCTAACTTCGCTGATATTAGAGATGTTAACATTCTTATAGTGATTTTTCTTTCTTTTTAAAGATAATTCCTTAACCCTAAGTAGCAAGTCTAATGGTGGAAACATTAGACTCTGAGATCAGGCAATTCATAAACATTCAGGGTATCTGATACTCTTTAAATAATATCATTTGCTGCACTTCAAATTCTAGTCACCTGGTCCTGAGAGCCTTCTGGTAGATTTGTTTGTGACCTGGAGTGTAGCAACAATATTTATATCTATATTATATATATATTTATATAATTTATATATTATATATATTATATATATTCTTAATATACAATATATATTTTTATATATATAGTTCTCTCTCTCTCTCTCTGTGTATATATATATATATATATATATAGTTCTATATAAGTGTTTAGATTTCCTGGGCTCCTTATTCAACCCTAATCAAATAGAATTAAAAAAAAAAAAAACAGTGCGGGATTGGATTGAACGTCCTTAAACCTTAAAAAGCAAAGCAGGCCAATATGCCATTTCAATAGAGAAAAATTTAAAATTTTATGTCATCTATTGGCAACAAATCAGTTTCATCCAATGCCAGTAGCCGTCACTGTGTAAGTATAAGGGTTGGCCATAATTTGTTTCACCACAGGGATGCTGCTCTCTCTGCATAGGATTAGGCAAAAGATAATCAGCATATGGAGGAAGCACCCTACAGAAAAGAACAAGTAAGAATCTATCACATAGTTTTCATTTTTTGTGCTTTACTTGTTATTAAAATGGAAGCTTCTTCATTTGTTCTATTTTTATTATAAATTATGATAAAAATAATATTAAATATTTTACTAAATATTTTTGACCAATAAATATTTTTATAGGTTATAATAATTATAAAAGCAATTTTTAAAGTATACTTAAACACAAAGTACTACTTCTATGTTCCAAAATATTCAATCAAAATAGGAAGCCCAATTTACCCCTTACTGGCTCCTTAATATGATTTCCCAAATGCAAATCTAACTCAGATTGAGAAAACCAGCTGTGAAAGTGTGTTGTATTGACAGACACTGTGATTTTAGCAATGTAATTTAGTGCTGTGCAACTTTAGTGACCTTTCAAAGACTAAAATGAAAACATTATTCTCTGTGGTCTGAATCATTTCAGCTGCTTCAGCTCTTATACTTTGCAATATAAACGCTTCAAAAACAAAGAAAGCCAGTAGTAATACAAGGTGAAAGAAATGTTTAATAATTATAGGACAGAGTGCCATAACCCATATTGTAATAATTTTCCAAGATGAAGAAATAGTCATTTATTTTTCCTGTGTCTTGCCTAGTTGCATAAAAGTTTGTTTTACTTATATTTTAAAAGTTTAATTGTTAGAGCAAATAGAAAAGTTGACAATACTTTTTTTTTTAAGAGGCTTTGGAGTATAAAGCCTAAGAACTGGGATTTGTAGTCAGACTATCTTGTTTCAATTTCTGGCTATATCACCTACTAGGTTGATCATTATTGGTCAGATAAGGAGTTATGTAATTAATTTTTCTCAGTTTCTCCATCTGGTGGTTTCTATACTCCTAGATCATATGATTGCTCATATCATTAAATAAAACATTTGTAAAGTTCTTCAAATATTACCAGACACAAAGTACTCAATAAATGTTATTAATTTGTTTATATTTTTCTCATAAATAACCATGAAATAAGGTCCTAAACACAAAGTTTATGCACTCTAACTAAACTACCCCAGCTTGTCTAATTTTAATAATCTCAAACAGGCAAGCATTACTTATTTAGATAACTGAATTTTCCTTAACCTGATGATTCAGTTGATTTGAAAAGAAAGATTTTTGATATTACAGCATTCTATTGGTGCTTGTATATTTGTATCCTTGTGGCAAGGTCCTCAACATATGGGAAGAAGTATCAGGGAAAAAAAAATTTTTAAAGTTAATTTTAAAAAAAATCAGTGCTGAGTATTTCTTGCAACATTAAGTTCTGTCATCAAATTCATTTCATGTCTCTTCCTGTCATAAGCACCTAAAGTTTTTCCCTCCTGTGACTCACACTGTTAGTTCAGTGCCAGATAAAAAGTCACAGTTTTGCTTTATTACTAGAAAAAACATTGAGATGAAAAAACAACAGTGTCTCATGAGATGACTGCCTTTTACAATATGCCAAAAAGATTAAGGCTTGCATGTTTATGATAAATTAGTATAAATTTTGGTGCTATATTTTCAGATTATGTGTGGTGGAAAGAGCCAATTAAAAATGCTGTAAACTCACATATGTTTGCATAGTTTCCCAGACTGAAAGACATCACTATTGATTAAAAAGAAATATGAACAGAAAATAATTTCTTAATTTAAAAATACCATTTAGATTAAACTGACCTTTAATGACAAGTGTGAAATACTATGAAATAAAAGAAAATAATCTTTTTTCACTTATATTAGCAAGTATAAATTACTATACTAAGTATAAATTACTATAATTATAAATTAAGTAGGATTTTCTATTAAAATGAAGATTGATATATCCATGTTGTCTGTGATAACATTTTAAGGCTTATAAGGGCATAATTCTGGTATTTACTGATATATTTTTTCTGATAAATTGGCCCAATTTTTATGATTTTATATTACTAGTCATTTACTTCTTAGATAAATAATTAGTAAATACTACACTAAAAAGCTTTAGGAGAGTTCTTCTTCCAGAAAGATGGAATCGATGTACATTTTTCTATTCCTCCTACTAAATCCAGCTAAAACCCTGGACATCATATGTAAAACGAACATAATCAGACTCTGAAAACTAGAGAAAAAAGGCACACAGCTGGGGTACCTTGGCAACTGAGGAACAACATACTATTAAGGTCCCAGAGTTTTCTTTTTGCTTCTTATATCCCAAAGTAGATACCAGAGAAGCTGACAATCCAGAAATACCAATGAGCACACAAAAACAAAGCCCCGGGAAAAATCTTACTCTCTCTGGCTCAAGGTCCAGGAAAGGGGCTACCTACCATGTCAGAAAACTTTCCAACAATAATCATTTATTTCCGGCTAAATACCACAGTAAACTGTGGCCCTTCATCCCCACCCTTGCTGGCAAAGGACAAGTGGAGATTCTAGAGACTTTCACTTTCTACACATGAAAGAATCTATCTCTGTGATGTCAAAGAAGGCCAAGTTTGGACATAGGATTGTCATCCTTCAGGACTGCGGTAAGAAGGTCCTCTTTCATTTGGTGTCATTGGGCACTGGGTGAGTATGCTGCATTCCCATCCTCGCTGATAATAAAAAACATAGCCCTCCTACTCCCCAGTGGGATGATTTCAGAGTAGCTAGAGGAGATTCAGGACCTTCAGCACTTCTTCAGTGGTAAAGAGACCACACCCCTCTGTTGGGCCATTGGAGCCACATGGACACAGGAAAGCAGAGCACTCCTTACTCTCAGCCAAAATGATATCGGTGGAGGTATAGTGCATATTAGGGCAAACCTGAATTTCCAACCGTACTCAGCAGTAATAAAAAGCCCCTCTAGGTCAATTGAGGCCAAGTAAAGGCCAAGTGGAGAATTGGAATCAATAGAGGCCAAGAGGGGAACTCAGACTTCTACCCTGACCTGACAGTATGGAGCCAGCAACCCCCTTCTATAAACCAAGTGGTACTGTAAGAGACCTTCTAAAACATGAGATTTAAATGTTATCTAGAACTTCACTGTGTAATTCACAAGTTCAGGCCACAATCTAAAATCATTTACCATATCAAGAAAAAAAATTTCAACATGAATGAGAAAAGACAACTGACAGCTCCCAAAACTGAAATGACACAGATGTTAGAATTATCTGATAATGACTTTAAGGCAACCATCATAACAATGCTTCAATAAACACTTTCAAATGTGTTTACAACAAATGGAAAAAAAGTCTTTTCAAAGCAATGGGAGAGTATTAGCAAAGAAATAAAAATTATAAAAAGGAACCAAACAGAAATTTTATAAATGAAAAACATAATTACTGAAAAAAAAAAAGAAAAAAAGCAACCTTCAGTGAAAGGCCTCAACAAGCATGGAGAGGACACAGGCAAAAATTAGCAACTATGAAGGTGTAACAAGATGAATTATTCAACCTAACAGAAAAAAATTATAAAAATGAGCAGAAACTCATTGACCGGGGTACTAAAATAAGGGCCAATATTTGTGTCAACATAGTTCAGAAGGGAGGAGAATCTCATTCTGAGATGGAAAAATATATTTGAAAAGGTACTGACTAATATGTTTAGAAATTCAGCAGAAAAGCATAAAATTCAGCAGATTCAAGAAGTTGAATAAATTGCAAAGAGAATAAACTCAAATATGTTTGTGTGCCGCATAACAACATTTTGGTCAACAACAGAGCATGTGTAAGATGGTGATCCCATAAAATTATAATACCAGTTTTTTTGGACCTTTTCTATGTTTGGATATGTTTAGATACACAAATACTTACCATTGTGTTACAATTCCCTACAGTATTCAGGACAGTTACATGCTATACAGATTCGTAGCCTCGGAGCAATAGACTGTACCATCCATCTAGCTTTGTGTAAGTAAACTCTATGATGTTGGCACAACAATAAAATCGCCTAATGACCCGTTTGTCAGAAAGTACCTAGTCTAGTTGTTAAGCAACGCATAACTGTAAATCCAAAGCAAAAGGCATCATAGTCAAACTTTTGGAAAATAAAGACAAAGAAAAAATCTTGTCTTGAAATCAGTGAGAGTAAGGACACATTACATGTAGCGGGGGAAACATTTGAATAACAGCGGTATTCTTATCTGAAGCCATGAGGGCCAGAAGAAAGTAGCACATGTTTCAAGAGCTGAAAGAAAAAAATTACCCTAAATGAATGGCTCCTGGAAAATAGTTTGGCCTGTTTAAAAAGAAAAAAAAACAAAACAAAAAACTAACTGCACATGTACTTACCATATGGCTCAGCAATTTCACTCCTAGGCCTTTCACCCAGAGAAATAAAAACTTATGTCCACACACAGACATTTACACAATTGTTTGATTGCTCATGGAAGCTTTACATATTATAGTCCCAAACTGGAAACAACCAAAATTTTCCTTAATAGGTGAATGGTTAAACTGTGGTACATTCATACCATGGCATACTACTAAGCAATAAATAGGAATGAAACCCTGATTTACATAGCAATTTTTAGGTGGTTCTCAAAGCTATCATGTTGAGTGAAAAGGTTCAACTCAAAAATTCACAGACTATATGATTCCATACATACATATATATATATATAACATCTTCAAAATGATAAAATTATAGAGATGGAAAATTGATTTGTAGTCACTAGTGATAGGGATATTGGGGAGGAATAGAGTTGGTATGACTATTAAAAGAGTAACAGGAGGAAGAACTCCCTGGTAATGGAATAGTTTTATTTCTTAATTGCTTAGATGGTAATAAAAGTCTACACATGTGATAAAATGACCCACACACATACAACACACACAGACCCCCCCCTTTGGGAGTTATTAATAAGAATGATAATAATAGATTATTTCATTTGGTGGTATTTTGAGTTTTATGTAATGATTCCTTTTTGAAACTGAAAGTCAAATATTTTATAAATATACTTTATGCATGTTTCTGCATTGTATCATAAGAAACCTACCCTGAAAATTTGTAAAGGCATTCATTACCCTGGTGAACTGATGGCAGAACAATGCAAAATTTTTAAAAATGCGATTTTGAGGAGTTATTTAACCAAAGACACTAAGGACTTGAGTCTACATAGCTGTAATTGACTGTATTAAATTTACTTAATGAATAAAATTAATAATATTGAATGATAAAATATATTCTGCATATATTTAATATATGTTTCTAACCACATTGTGAAGACACAATATGTTAACAATAAATCTAAAAAAGTACTAACCATTAATTAATTTATTAATTCAATCATTGTGTCACTCTGCATTGTTTTAGGCACTGAAAGCAGAGAAGTGTCTAAAACATAAATGATTTTCCTCTTAAACATCTCACACTCGTAGTGTAGGACATAAAATCTAAAATAGATTGGATGAGTAATAGAATATAAAAAATGTTGCTTTTAAAATATCAAGTAAAAATTCTTTCTCTTTGTATCACTCACTTGCTTTGGCTTCTGTGGAATTATTCATGGCTAGTTTTCCTCTGATCTCTTTTTGTTAGACTCCTTTTCAGGCTGTCCATGATACTTTGTTCCACAGAATTTATTCCCAGTTTCTCTTCCCTTCTCCTGCCATAAATCTCCCCTGAAAATCAACTAGACTTCTGTAGCTTTGATCATAAGCTACATGTTGATAACTCCCTAATATGTGTTATAGCTTAAACAGCTTTTTCTGGAGTTATAGTTTCTTAACTTCAGTTTCTGCTTGGATTTACCTGAATGCATTTCAAGCTCAACACATTTGACCAAACTCATCATTTTCCCCTAGTCCCTCCCACAGCCCAAATATGATCCTTCTATGGCATTTCCTCTTCTGTGAATAACATCACAATACACCAACAAGCCTATGCCAGCAACCCTGAAACCATCTTCCTCCCTCTTTGCTCCATCCCTAAAGCCCACTCACATCAAATAGAGTATGTGCTACTGAGTTCTCCTCCATGATTAGTTTTCCCTATTCTTACTACCCCAATGCTACCTAAGACTACAAGTCCTTCTCAATGGGATTTTTGAGAAAATCTTCTAATTGATCTCACTACTTTCCTCTAATGTATTATTCACACCACATTCAGAATTTTTAAATGTATATGTGAGAAACACTCTATCCTGTCTTATATTGGTTCAATGATTCCCCAGCCTTTGATAATAATGTCCACACATTTAAAGGTGCCTTACAATGCTCTGTAAGATCTGGCTTCTGTCCTCCTCTCCTCCATTTTACCTTCTATTTCCCCACTTGATATTTTATATTCTAGCCATACTGTATTTTTAAAAATTTCTTAATTAAGCCATACCCCCTCCAGCCTTTGCGTATGTAATAACTGCCTCTACGTGCAACACTTTCCTTACCTTCTCAACTTTCATTTGGAGAACTTCTAACCATTATTTCGTTTTCAATGAAAACATGAATTTCTCTAGGAAACTGACCCTGAACTGCTATTTTTAGTTATATACTCTCAATTTGTGTCTAGTAGTTCTTTTCTCATACAATTTTTCTTATACCAAATCAATTTAAGATTATTGACCCATGCTCTTTGATAGAGGCTGATTATGATAATGGTGATAATAATGGTAATATCATCCACCATTTGATAATTGTGGGGTTCTTTGCACGAGGCATTCAAAGTATTTGCTATTTTGTTTCATAGACTTTGCCTTTTTAAATTTAATTTTATTGTGGTAAGAATACATAAAATGTGATCTACCCTATAAACAGAAATTTAACGGTGTAATGCAGTATTGTTATCTGTGGGTAAAATATTATAGAGCAGATTTCTGGAGCTTATTCATCTTACATATCTGAAATTTTATACCCATTGTTAAGCAACTTTCCACTTTCCCCTATCCAGACCCTTTGACAATCACCCTTTTATTCTTTGTTTCTATGCCTTTGGCTGTTTAGATAACTCACATACGTAGAATCATGCTGTATTTATCCTTTTGTGACTGGCTTATTTCAATTAGCGCGATGTACTCATTCATCCATGTTGTTTCATATTAGATTTTATCTTGATTAAAAATATATTTACAAAAATTAAAGTTTCACTTAATTGTACTGGGTCCTCTGATTCTGCCCGTATTTTCTCCTTCCCAGAGCAGTAACTTTTAACTCCTTAACTATTCATAAATATTGGTCTTCATTTTTAAGATTTATATGCTTATACTTATATCCCTACTTCTTATTTTTCAATATTTAGCTTTAGCTATGAAATTAACACCAAGATATGAAAATGTACCTCTTTTCACCCTTATTAAATATGAAATCTGAAATGTTAAATCTGATTTTGAATCAAAAGTTTAATTTATTATATCTCAAACAAGAAGCAGTAAAATTAATCAAAGTATGTGCCTAAACTATCCACACAGTTTTGTCACCTTAACGATAGCTTGTTTATGCCAGCAGAGAAGAAGCTTCAGGAGCGAGTGGCACTGAAATTGTGACAGGCTTTCCACAGCTTGCTGAGAATGGAATATTTTTCTTTGCAATAAGTGATCCAAAGCCTGGAAGAAGTGGTAGTCGGTGCAAGGTCTGGTGAATATGGTGGATGACAGAGAGTTTCCAAGTCCAGCTTCTGTAGTTTGAGCAGCATTGTTTGTGCCACATGTGGCTGAGCAAGAGGATAGGCCTATCTCTATTGGCCAATCTCGGCTGCTTAATCATAAGCATTCTCATCATTTTGTCCAATTGGTTGCAATAGACATCCCCTGTAATCGATTGACCAGGTTTCGTGAAGTTGTAGTGTATAATAACTGCGCTAGACCACCAAACAGACATCGTTAGCTTTTTCGAATGAATATTTGGTTTTGGACTTTGCTTTGGCACTTCATCTTTATCCAACTATTGTGCCAAATACTTGTGATTATCAAAGAGAATCCATTTTTCATCACGGATAACAATACAATGCAGAAATCGTTCGCCTTTGTGTCACGACAGCAAAGAAAGGCAAGTTTCGAGATGATTTCTCTTCTGACGCTAGTTTAATTCATGCAAAACCAATCTATCCAGCTTATTTACCTTCCTGTTTGTTTCCAGTTGTTCACTATTGTTGGAATAGTGACGTCGAAACTTGCTGCTAATTCACGCGTAGCTTGAGATGGATTTGCTTCCACGATAGCTTTCAATTCATCATTATCTACCTTGGTCTCAGGTCACCCAGGTGGCTTATTTTCAAAATTAAAATCACCAGAACGGAATTTTTCAAACCATCAATGTACTGTGCGTTCATTAGCCACATCCTTCCCAAACACTTCGTTGATATTTCAAGCTGTCTGTGCTTCATTAATTCCATTATGGAACACATTCAAAAATAACAAAGATTTTTGACTTATCCATATTTTCACGAAAATTGCTCTAAAAACAATTTGAAGGATAATTACAAGTCAAACCATGAATTTGTAAGACTGAGGTTGTACCTTCACAATAAAATAAAACATGAAGTATCAAAGCGAAATGTCAGAGATACCAACTGTCAAACAGTACTTAAGGAAATCGGACATTTCATACTTAACGACCTACTACATATAGGCAACGTTTCCATCCTCTCAAATTCCTGATATAAATATGTTGTCATTTTGTTCAAATTAATGTCCCATAGTTATATTATTGTGACTTTGCAAGAACTATATACTGGTGATCCATTTAGACCATTATTTTCACAGGAAATATTTTTTTTTCACGTTTCTGTAAAATCATCACTAATCTGACTGAAAATTTTGCACAATTTGCTTAAATTTCTCAATGTGCTCAGATACATAAGATATTCAACTAATTTTATCTTTTGAGCTGGGTAAACTATTTCAATCTAGACTCTATTTTTTTATTCCGGGAATTTTTTTTTTTTTTTGAATTTTTTATCATTTCTTACTCTCAGATTCTCTGTATTTTTTTTTCTCTCTTTTTCCAAGTGATTTCATTTAGATGTGTCTTTTGGACTAGACTTAATTTTATTTCCTTTAACTTCTGTGATTTTATTGCTCCATTTTACAAGGCCATTTTTCAATTTCTAATCTTTACACAAAGTTTTGTTGTTGTTTTATTTCATTTTTACTACGGTCTTTTCTTAAAGACTTTTTTATAGCACCTTTAGGTTAACAGAAAAATTGGAGGCAATTACAGAAATTTCCTATATAATCTAAACCCCCACCCATGAAGAGCCTCCCCTATTATGAAAATTTCCCACTAGAATGTTCTATTTGTTACAACTGATGAACCTGTACTGATACACATATTCACCTAAAGTCCATAGCTTACATTAATGTTCACTCTTGATGTTGTACATTCTGTGGGTTTGGACAGATGTATAATAACATAGATCCACTATTATAGTTATATACAGAGAATTTTCACTGCTGTAAAAATCCTCTGTGCTCCATCTATTCTACTCTTCCTCCACCCAATTCCTGGACACCACTAATCTTTTTACTCTCTCAATAGTTTTGCCTTATCCAGAATGTCATAGAGTTGTAATCATACAGTATTTAGCCTTTTCAGATTCTTCTGAAAAATGCATATTACTTCTTTTACTTAGTAATATGAATTTCACTTTTCTCCATGTCTTTTCAAGGCTTGACAACTCATTTATTTTTAACACTTATAATATTCCATTGTCTGCATGTACCACAGTTTATTTATTTATTCACCTACTGAAGGACATCTCGGTGTCTTCCAAGTTTTTGTTGTTGTTGTTGTTGTTGTTGTTTTTACATGAATAGCTTTTATAATGCTTTAGTTAGAGTTATAAGTGTTCCCATCATCCAAATAGTGTTCTCTGTACCTGTTAAGTAGGTTTTTACCCCTCCCCTTCTCTCTCTTGCCCCTGTTCTTGATTTCCAAAGATTATTACTTCCTTCTCTGCCCATGTGTGACCATTAATTAGTTCCCAATATTAGAGAATATATGTTGTATTTGCTTTTCCATTGTTGAGATAGTTCACTTAGGATAATGGTCTCCAGTCCCATCCAAATTGCTGCAAATTGCTATTAACTCAATTCTTTTTATGGCTGAGTAGTACTCCATGGTTTATATATACTGCATTTTGTTTATCCACTCATGAAGTAATGGGCACTTGGGTAATTTCACATCTTTGCAGTTGTGAATCTGCTGCAATAAACATTCAAGTTTAGGTATATTTTTGACAAAATGACTTCTTTACCTTTGAGCAGATACCTGGGTCGAGTGGTACATCTACTTTTAGATACCTGGGACAAGGGGTAGGTCTGCCTTTAGTTCTTTAAGAAATCTCCATACTTTTCCCATAGAGGTTGTATCATTTGCAGTCCCACTAATAGTGTATGTGTTCCTTTCTCTTATGAACAAGAAATAAATATTTTTTCCAGACAAGCAAACACTGAGGGAATTTATCACAACCAGACCTACCCTGCAGGAAATACTCAGAACTGCATTATACATGGATCAACACAATAAATACCCACCAGTGTAAAATCACCCAAAAGCTAAAGCTCACAGCTCACATAAAACCATAGCACAAGAGGGAAAACAAAGCAATAAGGTACTACACAACATGATGAACAGAACAGCGTCCCGTGTATCAATTATATTACTCAATGTTAATGGTCTGAATGCCCCACTCAAGAGACACAGGCTGGCTGAATGGATAAAAAAATACAACCCAATTATCTGCTATCTAAAGGAAACATATCTAACCTAAAAGGACTCACAAAGGCTCAAGGTGAAGGGATGGAAAAAAATATTCCATGCAAACAGAAACCAAAAGAGAGTAGGTGTAGCCATTCTTATATTAGATAAAATTGACTTTAAATCACCAATGGTAAAGGGAAAGATGGCTATTATATAGTGGTAAAGGAAGCAATTCCATAAGAAGACATAACAATACTAAATATTGTGCACCTAACACAGGAGCTCCTAGATTCATAAAACAAATTATAATAGATCTAAGCAAAAAGATAAACAGCGGCATCATAATTGCCAGGGACTTCAGCACCACACTGACAGAGCTGGACAGATCATCAAAGCAGAAAATAAATATGGAAACACAGGACTTAACTGGGATTCTAGAACAAATGGGCCTAACAGACATCTACAGAACATTCTACCCCAAAACTGCTGAATATACATTCTTCTTATCAGCACATAGGACATTCTCTAAGATTAATAATTTCTTAGGCCACAAAATATGTCTCAAAAATTTCAAAAAAATCAAAATTATGCCATGTATCTTGTCAGACCAAGTTTTAACAATTATGAATAAACCTATTATATATGTCCATGTGCAGGATTTTCTGTGGACATAGGTTAACTCCTTTGAGTAAATACCAAGGAGTGCAATTGCAGCATTATATAACAAGAGTATGTATACTTTTGTAAGAAGCCACCAAACTCTCTTCAAAGTAGCTGTGTCATTTTGCATCCCCACTAGCAATGAATGAGAGTTCCTGTTGCTCCACGTCTTTTCAGCATTTTTTCAGTGTTCTTTATTTTGCCTATTCTAATAGATGTAGTGATATCTAATTTTTGTTTTAATTTGCATGTCCTTGGTGACATATGATGTGGAGGAATATCTTTTCATATGCTTTACTATGCCCATTTTTTAATATTCCAAAGCAATTGTGTACTTGGAATAATTCACTTTTATAATAGTTTTGTTCCACCAGTAGTATTTTTCTTCTTGAAAATGTTGATGATAGTTCTAATTTTTTTCTTCTCTCTGCTAAAAATCTATCTTTCTTCCCTATGACAGTTTTTCTATATCTTTCATAACAGATGCTTTCCTCAGATATCTAGTGATCTTTGGCTTTCTGCTCATGTTTCAGAGTTCATTACTAAGAATCTCAATGGAATCTCTGAGTAAGTTGATTGTCCAAACTGTTCACTGAGGATGGACTGTATACACTGTTTCATTGGGGAAACTTCACTAACAGATGAACTATAGTCTTCTGCCCAAAATATAGTTCTGCCTGCCAGGATCTGGGAGCCATGAAGGGGAAGAATGTTGAAGGTCTCAACCCTCAGAATGTGTATGTTCACTTGGTTCCCCTATTTTCCATTCATTTCTCCTAATAGCCACTAAATTCAGTGTTCCCAGTCCAGTGACCCCCTGTTTTATACCCTATAGTGCTCTCCTCTACTGACGTTACACTGAATGATGGAGAAGATCTGTACTTTTTTTAATAAATGGAAGTTTTTACGTGTTTGCCCAATTTTTTTTTAGCTCCAATTCACGCCCATCAGCAGAGATATTTGAAAATATCTAGACTTCAAGTAAATGCTGTTTTCCCCTTGGCTTTCCACTGTATTGGTCCTACATTCAGTATTTAAGATTTTGAATCAGTGACAATTCACTCTTTAGTTTTCCAATTTCTCAACTTTGCTATGGTCTTTTCTGCTGTTGTCTATGCTTTCCAGTCATGCTTGCAGTTTGCTGCATTTTATTGAAATTTGTAGATAGTGAAATAAAATATATGTGTTCAACCTCTTGACTTTATGTCTATAATCTCATTTAACCTTCATAATAACCCTATGAAATAGGCACTATTCTCATCCCCCTTTATCACATGAAATAAATAGGGGCACAGGGAAGTCATTTACTTTCTTAAAGTCACAAAGCTGGGAGTGGTAATTTCAAGACACAATAAGAAATTAAATTTACATTTGTGAAGCTTAGCCTTTACCAGAGGAATGAAAAATATCTTCCTTTAATCCTGTTCATAGAAAGCATCAGTACTTTACCAGGACACCCTTTCCCATACAGAAGGCTCAATTGCTCATCCCAGCAACTACCAATGATAGAGGTTAGCATTCATGAGGAAATCTATTTGTCATCTGTGATGGAAGTTTAAAATCAAAAGATAAAAAATAATGGCTAAAATTTATTGGTCACTCTATTGTGCTAGGTAATTTGTGTATAATTTCAATTTCTAAAAATAATTCTTCAATATAGGTATCTTTTCTCACTCCATGTATAAATGAGGAAACTCAAGTTAAGAAAGCTTAAACAACTCATCATTAGTTTTATTCATTTAAATCTATAATTTGAGATATAACAGTTAATTATTTGGTTTTAGAGTCAAATATATCTGTGTCCGAATCCAAGTTCTTCCATTTACCATCCGGATTGGCTCAAGTTCTTTATTGTCCTTATGCCTTAGTGTCCTCAACTATAAAATAAGGATTATTGAATTGAGAATGAAAATAACTATTAAAAATGAAAATTAATTCAATCACTATGTGTGGTTTATGTATATTAATCACTAGTGTATCACAGGCCTTGGGAATAGTGTCTGACAAACTGTAGGGTGTATGCATACACATGGGCATGTGTGTAACAGAGGCATATGTATTATTTTTACACAATGTATTTAAATTATTGCTGTATCCCACAGAGAAATGTGTCTTCCCTCTGTTAAACAAACACTGGAAAATGGTAGTTTCAAAAACTGATTTTCAGAATATGCATTTTTATGAATTTGAAATATTGTCCCTTAAATGTTGTAATGCATCCAAAGCTTCAGTCATTTTGCAAATGCTGATCAGTGAGTGAGGAAAGCATTAGCTTTATTGCTAGCTACATATTACAGTGAGGCAGGTGGCAAAGAACCTGTCACCAGAGCTTTCCAGCCTGTCCCTCTCTCACTTGTGAGGTTTATGAAAATTAACCAAAGCACAAATGCTTCAGTAAAAATGCACTCATACTCTATTTAAAGACACATTTAGCAACATGCTGCTGGGAAATTTTTTCAAATAATTATAATGAAAATGTAAAATAAAGACAGTTGAACCTTGCCATATGTCTCTGTATTTTGATTCATTATATCAATCTTGTGTAGGCTTTTATATTTGTTACTATATATATATATATATATATATATATATATATATATTTCCTTCTTTGGAGTGACATGAGGAAAGCATTTATTTGAAATTTGGAGTCACTCGTTTTGATTACCTTCATGACCCATGCAGAAAATTATAGGCTTCGCCAATTATTTCTCTACTAAGAGATAACTCTTTTGAAGTGGGAATATTAATAATAAGAGATAAAATAAACATAGAGGAAAATAGAAGAAGAGAGAGTCTTAAACTGTAATTTTTTTCTCTTTTAGAAACATGTAAAATTATAACTTTCCTTCAACAGAGTAATACAGAATAGAAAGAATTCACAGATATCTGAAAGCATTTGACCATAACAATTGTAAATAAAATTGGGGCTGGATATCTTTCTGGATCACAAAGCCTGAGCGACTGCAGCCCAAGGGACTGAAAGGATGCTGCCCTAAGCATATAAACAATGCAGTCAGCCTGAGAAGCAGAAATGGGCAAAGCTGATTAGGGACACAGAGCTAGAACAGAGAAAGAAGACGTATTGACTCCTCTCAGGGCTCTTTAGTTCCTCCTGGGTATAATATTGCCATTTTTCTAAAGAGAGAGAATGGTAATTGAGGAAAGATAAAAAACATAGAAAGAAAAACAACTCCCTTTTATAGTGATTATATATTATAATTTTCATTTTGTATTCGAAACACTGAGCAAATATCTACCCTGACATTAGGTGGCAAAGAATGCTTTAATCTAGTTCTTGCCTCCAAAATACCTGTTCTTTCCGTCTCACAAGTGTTTAATAACCCAGAGTAATTTGGGGATCACATTTAGAAGGAAAACATTAGATCCTCAATATTATATCTCAATTCCAAGTTTGAGCAAAAAAGCCGTAATCAAATTGTTTTTTTCCTGAAAATATATCTTAATTGTATTATATATGATTCATCTTATGTATTAAAAACAAATGACCTAAACCATAAAATTAATTATATATACGTGTGTATATATCTGGGGAGCGGAGAGAGAGGATGTGTGTGCATACATGTGGGTGAATATGTATGTATATATATTTTTTAAAATAATTCTTGAAATGTCAAGAATACAAGTATAGCCTTAGGTGAGAAATTCTGCACTTTATCACAACACCATACATTTTTGTGTTAACACAGAAACCGAGTTGTAATGATAACTGATAATAACCAAGTCATAGTTTATATTTTTTAGAAAGGTGCAGTCTATTCAAATCCATGTATTATTTTCCTTTTAACAAATAACTTGTAACCTCTCTAACATACATTAAGAGAATATTTTAAAGAGTTATTAAAGATAATTGTATAAACTATGTGACATCCACCAACACTATTCCAACATCGTGACCTATTGCAAGGGGAATAAATAAATTTTGGATGTTATTAACTGACAACCATTTAGTTCTTATTTAATCAGCCTATGATGAAAAAAGTCAGCTTTACTTTTAGAAAATTTGTGTATCATTCACAGAATGAATTTATCTGGAAAAGATTCCTGAGAACAATATATTTCAGTAACTGGTCAATTTACATTAATGAGCATTTGCTTGAGGGGAAAAATAATGTTTTCTGAGCAAAAGAGAAGGATGCGAAGGATGCTCCAGTACTAAGGTGCTGGAGCGATTTCTACTGCTAGGTCCTCTCACCATTGTATACACGTGCTGTCTAAAATCTCACCTCAAAGCTTCCTTCTATCTCAGGGGCATTGCACGTAAACACTTTCCCTTTTAGCCTTATTTATTCCCATCAGATTCATACTTCTAAATTTTATTTCTTTTGAGATATCTCTCATCTTTTTATATGCTTCTAATTTTATACCTTTTATATTATCTATTTCCAGTAAAAGAGAAAGAGGAAAAAAAGAAGACGTTTTCTCTATATATAATATAATGACTAAAAATAGGTGCCACTAAATTAAGTTACAAAGAAAACTATGGAACATATGAGGTTCCATGCTCTAAAGTGCATTGTATAGACAAAGAGTTACACAAGCACTTTCATCATTTACTTTCATTTGAAATTGGAAAAAGAAAAAGAGTTCTTAGAAAGAAGCAGCTCTATAGTATAATGAAGAGAACACAGCCAGACTACATTTTTTACTTAAATATTTAACTTTTTTAAATGATTTAAATTAAATAAGAAAATGGGTAATTTCTTACACAAAGAAAAATGTGTTACAGAGTCATACCATACTTGAAACTCAATTTATACATATTGATTGTTTGGCAGTAACTATAATTCAAGCATCTAATCAGTGTTGGCTTTACTTATATTACTAACTTACCCCTGTTTGCAGAACGGAGATTTTTTTTTTCACTTCTCCCCCATATTCTCCTTAATGATAGAAACTGACTCAATTTAACTAGACAAAGTTTACCTCCAATATGTTATCTGATGTCCTGTAAATAATACTTTTTCATTCTTTAGGCTGTAATGGTCAAAAGAATACATTTTCTTTCCCATAAGCACCTCCATAATCTGAATTAATTTACTCAAAATGACTAGCAAATGTCTTTCCCCTTCCTCACTCTAAATGTGTATCAATTTATTAATAAAGTGTTCTGTTTGTGAAGGCTTGGGAATTTCCTACTTTGTTCAAACAATATCTTGTAGGCAAATCTTCATATCAGGATGAAGTTTCTTTAAATGGCTTCCTGGCACATTCATAAACAATACACATAAAATATATCAAATGAACGGGATTAATTTTACAAGTCTCAAGACATTCTAGAAGTGATCAGATTGTTTACCAGCCTAATACAATTCATCAGGATCTCTAATTCCTTATAAGCATTTTATATAAATATAGGTTTTAATTTAGGAAATTTTTTATGATTAGTAGATACAGATTTTTTTTCTAAATTATGAACTTTCTGAAACTTTTAAAGAGGAATCATTAAATCATTTGCATTCTGAGACTATTAATTGCCATTTTAATATTAATCTAAATATCTGTGTTTGCATTTTCAATTAAATACATATTTTTCTAACTAAATCTCACTAGCTGAGGTAATCTGAGCTGATCATAATTATAAGCCATGCTTTATTTCTTGTACTTCAATAATAATCACTTAAACAGTTTTATCTAATGCAAACATTAATATACTTCGTTTATTTTTAATAATAAATACCTATAAAATTACTGTATATTTTTTGCCCAAGCAAAAAATGTGAATATTTTTACAATTATGATCCTAATGCTTCTCTTGAATTGATTATACTGTAATATTATATAATCATTCATATTCTGTGACAATTTCAGTTACTTAACATTGAAAATACATTGGTACCATAAAATATATATTTCTCCTCTATAAAATGTGCATCTGAGTGAGCATTCTTTCTTTGCCACTCAGCAGATCTGTGATACATAATTCATTTTCTATGTCCCATCAATTCCCATATAGATTTGCTATGACCAAATTTATGATATGAGTTTAATGGCTTCTAGAAGCTAGTTTGCCAATGCCATGGTTATAAGAATGGCTTCATGGGATTTTTATGCTCCCTGACCACCTACTAATACGTTGGAAAATGCAGTCTGTACTGTTTGTTTCTTGACAAGTAGGGAGGAACAATGTAGAGTAATAAATTATTCAAAAATATATTTCTTGATTATTCAGGAAAATATTACCATTGTATCAAAACTAATTTTAAGCGACTTTTGAGTTCTAATTAATTTATGATGTTGCCAAGAAGTAGTTTATGAATAGAAATAAACACAGAAAAAAGTTTTGCTCACCTGAATTCATAAAATTTACTTCTCTTTTATAATAGTACCTCAAGGTTCATGTAAGACATAGTACAGTGGGTCTAAAGCTTGATTTATTTTTTACTAGTGTAGTGTGTGTGTGCATGTGTATGTTGTAGATATATACCGATGTTGGAGTTCCAAGGATATGGAACCAGTATTTAATCTCCCAATAGCTTTCAAATTTCTCATGAGGAATAGTCACCTGTGAACTGAATACAGAACAGGAATGATAACCAGAGAAGCCTGAGTCGCTAACATACACATCATCACAACTCCATTCTCCAACTCATTTATACTATTCTTTTTGGAACCTCATTCCTTTCTAATTTTAAATTTGTTATGATCATAATCTCAGATGATATATTATGATGTAAGTATAATTAATTGGTGTTACAGAAGATAGCTTAAAGAACTCTTATTTTGCCTTAAATTGGACATTCTGTGCATTGCAAAATTCTATTTACTAAGTGTGGGATCACTAATCCTTCAGAACATCCGTAGCACTTAAATTCTTTTCTTTCTTCCCATTTACATGTATCTCTCTGATAACACTGATAAAGCTTTCATCGATCATTAGATCACACACTTCCCTACAACAAATTCTGGCCACTGAATTGTATAATATTCATTCATATATGATATTTGCAACATGTATCCTTTAATTCCTTTCACCATAATCACCAACTTAAATTTACAAAGAAATGTCACCAATTGTCATGCATGATGAACAAATATTTACAGGGAAATTACTATACAAATAATTTTTATATTAATGATTATTATTAAAAGATTTGTCAAATTCAACATTCATCAATGTTAAATTGGGGATTTTTTATTTGTTTTTAATCATGGGGTAAATAACAATTCCATTAGTTTGTAGGTATTCATATTAGTTAAAGACATTTTGAATACAATTGACAAAAACAAATATAGCATAGAAAACAAGGGAAAAATAAGATTTAATACCCATAGTAATATTAACATCATTAATTAAATTTATACAATTTTATTATTTTAAGTAATTAAATAGATATCACTGAGTAGTTGTTATGGACCAGACAGTGTGTTAATCACTTTATATATGTTATCTCAACCATCACATCAACTCTATAAGTTGGGCATTACAATATTTATGTTACCACAGCATAAGTTAAAACTCAGGCTAAATTATATACCCAAAGTTATATGGCTAGTAGGGAGGAAAGCTAAGTTTAGAACCCAAGCAGGCAGGCTCTTTCTTTCCATTTAATATGCTTTCTTATCCTATACATGTTACTGGTTTCACACATAAGATGCCATGTCCTTGATGTTGAATGTCTTGCAAAATAGTTGTTGAGGGAAGGCTAATTAAACCCACATTCTATGGCTGAGTAGTACTCCATGGTGTGTGCGGTAGGATGTGTGTGTGTGTACCACAGTTTCTTAGTCCGCTCATGAATTGATGAGTGCTTAGATTGCTTCCACATCTTTGTGATTGTGAATTGTGCTTCAATAAACATTTGATTACTCAGCCATAAAAATGAATGATGTAATGCCTTTTGCAGTAACTTGGATGGAACTGGAGTACATTACCCTAAGTGAAGAATCTCAGGAATGGAAAAACAAACACTACATGCACTCTCAAATAATTGGGAGCTAACTGATGGGCAACACAGGCACAAAGAGATGTAAAGGTTATTGGAATTCAAGGAAGGGGAGAGAAGAGGAGGGAACAATGAATACTACCTATCGGGTACAATGAACACTATCCGTGTGACAGGCACACTAAAAGCCCCAACTTAAGCATTGTAAAAGATATCCATGTATCATAAATATTTGTACCACCTTAATATTTTGAAATAAGAAACACCCATATTTACTTCAATGCTTTAAAAAAAGTCAAGGGATATTCTTAATGTTACTTCAAATACCCTTTGATCTATAGTAGGAGAGAACTGCCTGAGCTTTTGGATACCCACTGTATCCTCACGTACATAGTTCTTGAGACTGATTCTTTTCTGACTTTTGCCCCCTAGATTTCTTGAAGCAGATTCCTTGACTCTAGCTTTACTTACATCAACAAATATGTTTTCTTACGTCTGCCAGTCATTTCTCTGCATCCATACCATCCTTGTCAATGCGACTCACTGCACCAGGTGCTGGTGAAGAAATACTGAACATTTCAAGTTAGGTCTTAGGTCTCTTGTTTACTAATTAAATTAATGCAGTCACAATAGCTTGATCAGAGAGAAAGATGTTGCTAGGGAAGAGAATAGTAGAATGGCTGGAGGAAAAAGTTGGTAAGTGCATAGTAGATAGAGCAGTAGAGTGAGCAATGCTGTCTACTTGTGAATAGGTTACATTATCATGGTATTTCTCCTAGGCCAGGGGTGGGGAACTTGTGGCCTCAAAGGCACATGTGGTCCTCCAGATCCCCAAGTGTGGCCCCTCGATTGAATCCAAACTTCACAGAAAATTTGGATTCAGTGAAAAGGCCACACTCAATGATCCAGAAGGACAAATGTGGCCCCAGGGCTTCAAGGTACTATGTGCTTTTCCATAAGACAACCTTATTCCTCCTCTTACTACATCTTCCTTAGAGTTAATACCTGGATTTTCTGTTTTTTTAATTTCCATGAAATATTGATAATAATTCTTTAAGTTCATTTAACATTTTACATGTTGCAAATGACACACTTATATAATATTTATAGTAACTATACTTAACAAAGCTTTTCTATATCCAATAGCTTCAGAGGAACCTAATATTTTACTTTTAAGAATCTTAAAACACATTCTCAGGAGGTGTTATATAGAAAGCTTTAAGTTTCCAGACCCTGAAAGTAAACACACGTATGTCCCACAAGGCAATGTTAGAAAATTACATATTCTGAGTGTCAATTCTCATGTTGTCAAGTTCGGTCAGTTTTCAAAATATCGCATATGTTCTTTTCTAGTAAAAAATACACTGACATTAAAGTCATGTCAAACTCTCCAGAAAGATAATAAGAGAAAATACAAGATAATTCAGTTCTTTGGCATAAAATGATAAATGAGTCATGCTGAAAAGTGGGCAGCTACATCACATACAAAGATAACGACTAAAAGCTTTCCAAATAGCCATCTGACTCAAGCCAAGTAGGTGGTCAGCATGCTGGTTTGGCAGAATGCATGGCTGATTGCCAGAGTATTTTTGAGCAAAGCAGCTATTCATTTTACCCGCAAAATCGACAGTTCATTTTGACATTGCACATAATAAAAAACAAATCAATGGCTATTTTTAGGCTAAACTAATAAAGAGGTACCACAAGTAAAAAAATAGCACCTTTTTCCTTCATGTAGAACACTCCAGCTGATAATGTTTCTGTGGCCTACTTTTTTTTGTTAGTCATCATGTGTTTTTGATTTAAATTATATCAGACAAATGGAATGTAGCTTTCAGCAGTACTATTATGACCATTTTGGATTCGGGGCGCGGGGAGGTTTAAACCTGAAATACATTATGCTTTTTCTAAATGTATTCATATTATTTTTATACATGTGTGCATATATCTAATATTCTTTTCACTTATTAGTCATTAATCTTAATTATCGCTACAAGTCTTATATAATATCTACACTTATTAATAGACAGAAGATAGAATGAGAAAATAGAATCTAAAACAGAAATTGTTTTCTGTGAATAATTCATTTAACACATTGTAATATATTTCTATATGCATATAAGTATGCATATGTACATGAATATGTATATACAAAGCATATATGTAAAACACAACAAAAAGATTGAAGCAATATTTAAAATCCATCTAAGAGATTTAACAAAAAATGTTGATAAATAATAAAACAATGTATTATACATAAATATAATTAAAATAAAAGAGCTAAATAATTTCAAGTACAAATGGCTCCTATATCTATTTAGAATATACAGGTGTGTACATATAAATATAAAATATTAATAGTGTTAATATTTTACTATATATACATATAGTACATGCAATGAATAAATATATATAATAAAATATGAATGCTAAAATTCCATAGATTAGCAATTAAATGTTTTAATGTATATAATATACATTTTTAATAGACAATTGCAGAAGAATAGCAAAAGGTGTCATCTCAAAAAGGCATTTGATAAACCTTATATAGAAGAGAAAGGTGATTTAACCAACTAATACAGATAATTTTAAAAATCACTATGTGTTTATATATGTATATATATATATATATGCACATGTGTTTATTTCTTGTTATTTCACTAAAAATTTTTTACCTTCCTCCAACGGAAAGTCCAAGAAAATATACCTGTAATATATATTACATTTTACATATAAACACTAACTTAAGTACATGTTTCTTTGCATGTATCTGTGTGAATTCATGTATTCCTCAGAGTATGATATTGTTTATAATAAAATTAAACATTTAAAATTCATTTATAAATAAGAATGTCAAGGCAATGTCATCTATTCTAGTAAAATTCTACATAATGTAATCAATAATACAAAACCTTAAGCTGCCTGTGCTTTAGCTTAAAGTCTTTCAAATGACTGGGGGCAAATAATTTTCCACATGTAAAAAATTTAACTTTAAAAACTCAAGCCTTTATTACAACAACAAATAAATAAAACAAAAATTTATGGCTTTTTGATTATTAAGTAGATATTCTAATAGAATGAATTTCTAATACTTACAATGAAGGTATTATCACTATATTTATGTCAGAACCGAGGTATGGCTGTGGAATAAAATGCAATGAGCAACTTACCAACAGAAATATGGATAAGAATTAAAATTTTGCAAAAAAATTTGCAATGGTTCTGTTGCATTAGTCCAACAACTTTGTGATCAGTTCTTCTTTTCTTAATCTAGCTATTACCTTTACTCATCACTCCTTCTATCACTAAAAATATTAACATTATGACATTCTAGTTTATTGACAGGAGGAATGAATATGCATATTTCTATAAATTAAGGATATATATAGATATTATATATGTGTGTGTATATGTATATATTTGGGATACATTGATTGCTCTTAACTCTTATGTGCTAATTATTCTGTGACTTTTTTTCTGGGTACCAGTAATTCCAAAAGAAATTAGAAGGCCTTCAGTGAAAGTTCTTAACTAAGCAAAAACTGTATGCCAAAAAGATATGCTGCATCATACATATCAGCCCTTCTTATTAACTGAAAAAAAAAACCTTGCGAAGAGTTGAGGTAGCTTTTTACAATGATATCTCTGATTTATACTAGGAAGTGTTGGAATACAATGTGACCCCATTTTAGTAGTGATGATTGTCAAAGAAATGTTATTGATTCATGTCTCAGTTGAAGCAGAAAAATCAATACCAGACAGCTCTAGGGGACATGTTTCTAATGGTTTTACTGTTTTAGAGTCACCTGGGAGATGCCTTTCAAAGACAATCAACATGGCCAAATGAGATCAGTCCATCTATATTGTGAACCAAGTCCAGGGGTCTCAAAATTTAATTTGGAAGGAATCTGTCTTCATTTAATATTTCTAGCAAAAGTAATAATTTTACAAAACTTATGTAGATTATCACTCAGATATATTTGATTTTATAATTCGTGAGAAAACTTTAAATATATGTGTTGTTCCAAATATTACCTTATTTATATTTTTAATGAGATAATTTTGTTAAGTTCTTATCTGTATATTCTCCAAATGTGAAAGGCAATGTAGCCTATTTAGTATAATGTGTAGAAAAACAATATAATCTCCCCCCAAAAATATTTCCAATATACTGATTTTTGTGACACAGAATTGAAATTTTGAATAGTATTTTGTGATCCTTTAGTGGAAATATACCAAATCAATCTCCCTGTAAACTGTTTTTGCAAAATCGAAGGTAATACTTAACAAAGTCTTTTAATCAGCTAATTAGTAGGGGGGAACTTTTCATAACATATCTTAGATAATCTGGCACACATAATATTTTATAGGTTATTCAACATACAAATATATTCCTGGACAAAAGGTATCTCTTTTTAATGGTTGCTTTTATTCAAATTGTTCTTGGACATGTTTCATGCTCTGTGAGAAAAACAAAATGATTCATTAATTTTCTGTTTTTGAGTTTCAAGTGGCATAAACCAAATTCAAACTGTCTAAACAAATATGGGAATGTATTGACTTATGCAACTGGAAAATTCAAGGTACAGTTGGATATAGGGAATCAAGTGATATCAACAATGCACTTTTCTGTTTTCCTGGTTCTACTTTTTTTCTGGCATAATCCAGCAACTTCTCTCCCTGTGAAGGTAATTGTTTCCCTGGCCTAACACCTCAGATAGCCCTAAGCTCACATGATGCCAATAATGCAAAGCCTCAGTGTAAAGAATGCCACCCTTACTTTCTGTGTGTCCCAGTGTCCATCTAATCTCTGAAAGAAACATCTAATTGTGTTTGGGGTCATGTACTATTGCCCAACTTGTGTTCTGTGGAGCACTTGTGATGGGAGAGTTTGCTCCATTTCTTTGACAACCCTATCGTAGAACGGGAAATATATTAGCCACAAGACTTTTTTCTAAAGGAGGGGAGAGTCTAATTCATCTGAAATAACAACATAATGTATCCCATTTCACGATACTCCTAACTCTACAATAGTTTGCTCACTCAGCTAATCCCTCTCATAATTGCTTTGCCTTTGAGTATTATTTTCTTGCTAATATTAAAAATAAAATAATTGTACATACTTATTAGTATCAATAATTCTCTCATTGGTCGTTTTTGTTTCTTTTGTTGATGTTGTTCCTTTTTTTTTTTCCTGGTCTTTATATACTTACATGATTATTAATCAACATATCTTCTCTATTTCAACTCCTCGTTTTTAAATTCTTGTGTCTGATAATCTCATAGTAACATAAACTCAAATATAAACATCTTTTAAAGAAAATAGTTGTACTTTTGTAAATCCTGGAAAAATCCCAAACGTCATTATGCTGAATAAAATCCCCTTAAGGAAAAAGAATGTGCAATTTCTTTTTCTGTCCTCAGATTCTAGCAAAGTGACAAGCACTTGTTAGAAAAATGGCAGGTATACTAAGGTTTTGATCAGTACTCTTATTTAAAACTTGCTTAAATAAAAGGGATAGTACAGAAGCACAAACACAAATCAATAGATTCATGTAATTGAAAAATGAAAGAAGATACCAATTTTAGGCACTGTTGAATCAAGGATATAAAGACATTTTTTAGTATGCTTTCTTTTTATCCCTCAACTCTTTGTGGAGGTCTCATTTTCTCTTACAAATAGAAAAGATGACAATAAGCAGCTCCGATTTAGGGTGCATTCATGGCTTCTGATTTCAAAGACAGACCATTTCTGTTCCAACATCCTTATACATTTTTTTTTTTAATCTGAATATCCAAGAGATATCTGCTTTGGCTAATGTAACATTTTAGAGATTTTATATTCCCTTCCCAATATCACCAATACGAAATAAGATCAATGTTTACAAAATCACTCTTAGCAAAGAATTAAAATGTTTCTACACATTTCAGTGTTAATAAGGCTCTGCCCTGAAACGACTACACAGCCACTGAGGGAATAACTGGGAGTCAGCTCTTGCCAACCCATGGTACCTATGCTTAATTCAGGGATTCGGGGACTGTGACGATTTGAAATTCCGCTGAATTCTTCCTAATACATAAAAATCATTCTCTGAATCACTCCAGTATCAATCCCTATTCATGGGTTCCAATTCTTAACCTAGCAGATGAGGGACTGAGACGGCTTGAGAGTAATGCATTGTGTTCTAGGATAGATAGTGCCCTCAGGAAAAGAACTGATTGTAGAAACAATGAAAGCTGATTATGTTGAATCTATCTTGTGCTATCAACAGTGCTAAACATATTTCACTTAAATATTACTGCAAACCCTGAAGAAACTATTAGTCCTATTTTACAAAAGAAACTAAACTTTGGAAAAGTTATAATTTTGTGAAGATCAAAGATCAGGTTTGAATTTGGACTTAGGTCTATCTAAATACAAATGCAGTGCTTCTAATCGATATCTTATCCTACTTTACGTGTTACAGAATGATTTTATCTCAATCTTATTTGGTAAAGTAATAAGAGCTAAAGAGAGAGATGCTGATTTTCAAAAAAAGAAATTCCTGTTCATATTATTAGAAAATAAAATGGTCACAATATCACATGGCCATCAGTTCCTTAAAATGTAAGAGTTTGTAGGGGTAGAAATTTATTTTAGGACTATGCCCATCAATGCATCCTGTAGTCCTATGGCTGAGAGAAGAATTGCTGAAGAATCTAAATGAAAGACAAGGGGGATAAAACTAAATCATGAACAATGGTAGTTGGAAGACGACATACTTGACTAGATCCTGAATCAAGAACCAGGGAAATTTAAAAAGAAAATGCTGCTGTGAATGAAAAGTTCTTCAGCAAAGCCTAAAATAAATGCCAACCTGAGACCTAGCAGAAAAGTCTAATTCTACACGTTCGTTCTAAAAAATGGAACAATTAAAAAAAATCTCCATTTGAAATGATGGTTATGTATCAAACTAATGGTACATTTTACAACAAGTACATAAACATAAATATTTCTAGAAAGGGTTCTTGCTGTGGAGAAGTTTACCTGAGATGTTAGCACTTTGTACAATATTGTCATCACTTTTAAAATTAAAACAATATGACAGGTGTTTCCATATGTCCAATACATTAAATATGTGCAGTTCTTTATATACCAATTATACCTCAATAAAGTTGGTTTTTAAAAATTTCTAAATTTTTAAAGTTCTTAACATGAGACTTGCCATATCAGCAGTGCTTAAAAAAATGAAATATTAAAAACAACATTTTTGAAAGCATTTTAGGATGGATTTATTTTTTTTTTTCTCCCTAATAGCACAAAGCAAAAGTCAAGGGAAGGGACAAAGCAACTGATTATGGTCTATGATCAAGTGAGGAGATCAGCAAATCTTTTCCCCAGAAGGCAATTATAAAGCTGAGAAAAATTGCAATGCCATCACCACCATTAAAAATAAATAAAGGAGCAAACAAACAAACATAAATAAAACGTCATTCTGGCAATTGACTAAAGGCACAACCATCTAAGAAGAGTTTAGCTTTAAAAACTGCTGAACTTCAGGTAATCCAGGTGTGAATCTGTGGGTGTTCCGCCCTGGGACTGCTCCCATCTCAGCTGCACTCAACCCAATACCCACGCCCCAGTTCTATTCCTATAGACTTTCTCCCAGGTTAGGATGGGTTGTGAGGACCGCCAGGCAGCCAGTAGCTTTTCTTGCCATGGTAGAGGGAGGCCCTCTCTGTTGAAGCCCACGCTCAGCACTATTGACTGTGGAAATGAAAAATTATTTCATACCAAGGGAGCTCGAAAGGCTTGGGTCTACTAGCCTGAGATTATGATCATAGTTGGAACAAGCATATTTCTAGCTGATGCTGTGCAAATCCAAAGAAAAGGTCAGAAAGAGGGAAGGTCAGAGAGGGTCAAGCCCTGGCCAACACTGAATTTTGAATGCCAGATCCACTGGCAGAAGATGGGTTTACTGGTCCCTGGTGTTTGAGTACAACTGCTATCCAGTCATTGGCTGATCACCAAGCTATGTAGACATGGGGCAACTACTAGGAAGAAAGCCAGGTTTATGAATAAAAAAGAATATACAAAAAGAAAAAAAATGTTACACTGAGACATTAGTGCCTCCACACTGCTACTGTAATATATAGTAATTAAAATAATATGGATAAACATACTGGCCAATGGCACAGAATGGATGGCTCAGAAATTGGTCTATGCAAACATGAAAAAATATATATTATAAAAGAGGCAATGCAATTCGGTAGGCAAAGAACCATGCAATAAAATTTCATACCTATATGAAAAAATAATAAAATTAGATCTTCCGTCCACAATCAGTTCCAGGTAGCTTAACATTTAAAAACGAAAGGCTAAAATTTTATAGGAAAAAAATAGAAGAATGTTTCTAAAATCTTGTGATAGAAAAATTTCTTCACAAAAATATAAGTGAGATTCGTAATTCTACTAGACCAAATTTAATAACCTCTTAGGAAGAAAAACTGTGATACATATAAGCAAACCTAGGTAGATGTTGATATAGATATGGCCATACAGATACATATATGTATGAATATGCACACATATGAACATTCCCTTAAAATTATGCAACACATTAAAGATATGATGTATAAATAAATCTTTAAGCAATATAAGTGACTTACAGTAAAGAAAATACATATGTCCAATTAACACATAAAAAGATGTTCTATTTCAGAGATAATAATTGAATGAGTCAAAATGAAATCTTATAGCCACACTATTTTGCAAAAAAAATTATAAAATCTCACACTATCAAAAATTGGTGAGGGCGTGGATCAATGGAGATCTTTATACATTGCTTGTGAAAATGTAAATTGGTATAATCAACTTTGAAATTAACTTAGTATTATAGCCTTTTAAATTTGAAGGTGCACATACTGTTCTTTCAAGTAAATTTATTCACTGACATTTTTATCATTTTTATAATATGAACAACCTAAAAGCAAATCAATCAATATATACACTCTATACATGCAGTGGACTACCTTACCACACAGATAAGTGAATGCCATCTACCTACATGAATGTGAGTTTGGAAGACAATTTTCCATGATATTTCTGCACATCTCATATATGTTTTTGTTCTGAAATATTTTTCAAGGATGTTTATTAGCAAGCAAGCTTGGAAGATATAGTGTCTTCATCTAGGGCAGAGAGCACATTTGTTTACTGTCCAAGACAATATGTATGATATCTCCATCTGGAACAAAGTTGAACAGATTAACTAAGGGCCTCTTTTAAAATATTGTGGATCATAAGCCCTGGGTTCCTTAATGTGACAAAGACTTACTGTGAGTACAGAATTCACCTAGCCGTGACATCATATCAACCCTATGGTATTGGGGGGCAATGTGCACCCATGAGAACATGCAGGTCATGCAGCCTGTTGTGCTGGGAATAATCAAAATTTTTGTCTCTACCTAGGAGTCCTTTGTGTTCTGACAGAATCTTTGAAAGTCTAGCAGACTAGCTCATCAATTTGCAAGTACAGTAGAAATCTCAGACCTTTCATGGTTTTCAATGTGTGAATACATTTCAAAATATAATGTGATTGAGAATAATAAGTTATGGGAGAAATGTACATAATTATTTCATTTATATACATATTATATATGCAAAACTAAATAATATATAGTTATCAGGCAAAGATAAAAATAAAAGCAAATTAGTCTTCACACAAAATTTGTAACTCCATATGCCTCTTCGAAAGGTAAGGAAATAGGATTAAGGAGGTGCATGAGTGGATCTTCATAATTATCAGGAATGTTGATTACTAGTTATGTGGGGATTTCTTTTACACTTCTTTGTAGGACTATGTGTTCATCTATTGTATTTTATAAACATATTTTAAAATTTAAATAAAAATAAAAAATACAGATTGACGTAAGAATTTCCAAGCAAGACAAAAACATGAAGGGCTTAGAGACTATGGCCCCGTAGTGACATTAATATTTATGTGTGTGTGTGTTTTCACATAAAACTCTGCGTTGTAAGTATACAAGTTGGCCAGACCTTCCCTCTGTGATTCATAGTTAGAATTTTGCAGGGCAAGTTGAGCGGAGGACTTAGGGGTGTGTGCGTGTGAGGCGTGTGAATAAAATGAGGCTAATAGGAGAGTCTTTGAAATAATGGAATGAGAATTCTGGGGAAATTAAGAACAGAAAATTAAGATGAGGCAGATAAAGATTAGGAGATAAATACAGGTAAGAGAAAAAGTTTTAGTGGAAGTAATTAAAGGAAAGGTTTAAAGTGTATTTTTTTGTCAGAAAGTGTAAAATTCCATTAATATTCTAGAGGTCGAATAGTATCCTAGATGCTACTTTGATGATGGATGTACAGATATGGGTCACTTAAAGTTGAATGGAAGAAAAGATCATTGGAATTAAGGAAATAACAATTCTGTATTGAAAGAATTATTTTATGAACATTTAATTTACACAGAATAATGGACACGTGAACTAGGAAAGGTTATAACCAAAAGTAGTGCCCACATCACCAATACATGTAAAGGGTAATTTAGAGGTTGATAAATGCAAAGATGAAAATAGTAAAATATTGTCATGCTTGTAATCCTGACTGATAACATATTAATAATTTCAGATAAGGCTGGAATAGTAATAGATTTTTACCAAAAAAACCCACATTGTTACAACATTGCAGAGATCATTAACACATTCTGAAGTATCATAGGTAGGACTCGAAGAGCCATTTTCAAAAGTGTTCGTTTTAATAATGATTATAACCAAAATAGTTCTGATTTTAAAGAAATTTTGCATGTGTATAGTCGTATAATTTTCCTTGTTGCTGAAATCTTTAACTCTTTTATTTTGCATAGCTATATATGCAAATTTACTTTTCAAATTTTCAAATATTTGAATTACTATTTAAAGATTTAAATATTACTATTACTAGTAATAGTAATTACTATTTACTAATTACTACTAGTAATTATTTCTTACTATTCAAATATTTAAATATTTTTACACCTATTAGTAAGGAGCTGCCTTGTCCCTTACCCTCAAGCACTTGATATCGCTTCAATCCAGCAAATAAAGCATAGCTATCTGCTGTTTGCATAGCAGGTAGCCTACAAGACCCCGTTCTACCCTGGTGTGGCACCAGTTTTTAAAATATTTTGACAATTATCCCTGTGTATATGTCTATCTGTATACAAAATGTCATATGGAAAAATCTTAATATCGAAGACACACAATTCTTGGCAAAATTTTGATCATCTAACTCATTACTCCTTTGTAAGTTTTATCAATGGATTCTCCTTTTTATTATAAAATCTGCCTCTAGACTAGGTAAAGTCTTCTCATTACACATGCCCAGAGCATCCTGTGTTTTTCTTCAAAGTACTTATGACAATTATTATTTATATATTTTTATAATTATTAGATGAACATCTATTTTTATTAGAATATAAGTTTCAAGTAAATATGAATAATATTTTTACCAATCTATCTCCAATGCTAGTACAATGTAAGAGCCCCAAATTATTTTAAATGAATAAGTATAGAGACCTGAAGATGATATTCATGAGTAAAAGTTCAATGAGTCAATGGATTAATGTATGGATGGATGAATTTCTTTCAAAAGGGCATTTTAAAAAAAAATAAGACTTTCATGGGCTCTAGAGACAAAGTTATCATATTGTCCTCTGAGCAGAATTCTCTTCTTCATTATTAATTACAATGGAAAAGTTGCTGCAAATGTTTGTTTTACAAGAGATGATTTATGGCTGTCTCTTCTCAGTGCACAAGGACATTATAATTTGACTAAGCATTTCTCTAACAGGATGAATTTAGTTAGGCAAAATATTTTTAAAGGCCATCATCAGTTTACCAATGTCAAATTATCAATGATAAATTGCATTCATAGATTTAACATTTGGAATACGTGGCATTTGGACAGAAAATACATGGAGAATTTATTTCTCTCTCTTGTTTACGACCTTGATAAAGTTTGAAACGTATTTTCTCAAGTAACACCTTTTACCCTACTACCCCTTTTACTACACTTAGCATACTGATTCTCCACCCTTTTTTCATTAAGGACTACTCTGAGAATGTAATAAATATTTTAGTCCCATGCCACAATTAAGACACATATACATATGTATTTATGGCTTTGTACATAGTTTCAGAGTTTTCATAGAGCCAATGAATTCAAATGTTTAAGAATGTTAGAAAAATAAGAAAGATTATATAACTAATTTACAGGATACAATATGAGATTTGAAAAATGGACACATATATAGATATATGTATAAATGTGTAGGTATAAATAAACATGGTATAAAGATACATGTATAAATATATACATACATAGCAAATGTATAAGTTCAGAAGACAGAATGTTTCAGCCAAAATTTAGTTTGAATTTTGAATTATTAATTTATCTGTAAAATGTTCTCGTGTTAAAAATTTATATAGCATTTGGAGTTGATTAAAAACTGTCATCACACTAGACTAAATGTGCTAAAAATCCTCTGCACATACTGTTAGTTCTTCAATCTTAATACTGCTCTTTTGCACAAAAGAATTCTGAAGAGACCAAAGTTCACTGGTCTCCGGAGCCTATACATAATATTCAGCATCACAAGCAAATTTTATGTAGCTTCTGCTACTACCATAAATTCTGATTTTATAGTTTATTGTGTAGACATTAACCCAGTAAATACTAATTTTTAATGGTATATGAAGAGAGAAGAAAAAAGGAATGTCGGCAATAATCTGCCTAATAATAACATCTCATGAGGAATTATTATGCTACAAAAGTGCTTGTTTTCATATTTTATTTCTCTTGGTGATTTCTTTGCCATTGCACAGAAATTGTATATTCTCATTCAAAGCACGTATTTTCCAGTCTTTAAATAATATTTTATACTATCATATTATGTAACATATCTCTTGTTCTCTCTGACATCATGTCACAAACAGAAAACCCTTGTAAAGATTTATAAGCAGGTTATATATTTTACTCTCAAGAAGATGAGTGTCCAAGAACTATAACCTATAATATTAGGGGCTTTGATGATAAGTTTACCTTTGCCTTTATCCAACATGTTAAGGGTTAAGTGAAAAAATACTGAAAGAGTAGACCTTTGATGAAGAACAAAATCAAGGACAAAGTTTTACTTAATGTCTTGAAATATGTCACTAGTTCTCTTCACAAATATGCATAAATATACAGAAAATAAACTTCACCAATGAATATTAAAATAACATTTTTTTTAAAGTCCTAGTATGTTGCCCAGGCTGGAGTGCAGTGGCTATTCAAAAGTGTGATGAAAGTACACTGCAGCCTCAAACTCCTGGGCTCAAGGGGTAATTCTGCCTCAGCCTCCTGAGAAGCTGGGACTACAGGCATGCACCACTGTGCCCAACTCTTAAATAACATATTCTGAATTCAAAATCATTCTATATATACCTGAGCAAGTTCTAGTATTTTAACCCTGTCCTTGTATTTCTACACAAAATTCACATTCCTTTTAACATACATTTCCAAACCTAATCTTAAAGAAATATCATATCAGTTTCCAGTTACAGAAAGAATACTTTCAACCATTGAAGCTTCCATTATTTAGAAACTATTAAAGACTTAATTTTTTACAGCACCATTACTGGTATTAATGCTTTGTGACATACAACATTTAATACCTCTTCATGGTTCTAGATTAGAATATCTTAATGAGATATTATTTTTCTATATTTATTTTGTCCTCATGGAGTTAAGACTGCTGCTTGTGTAAAAAAATTATATAAAGAACCTCCATTTTGTTTCCTACAGGTATCTGAGTTTATCTTTTCCTTTCTGTAATTTGTCTAAGACTATTAATGCTAATATATTTATATTTTTACCTTTTTTTTATTACCAAATTGTCTAGAACCTCTCATTACTACAGAACATAGATTCCTAAATCTTTTGAGCCTTAAATGCCTTTATTGCCATCCCATCAGAGATTGTTCACTTTCACTTTGGATTGTGAACTATCTCCAGCCCATAGTACCTCCACAGTCAGGTATTCATTTTGTGGTGTCTTTTGCATGTAAAGACCTGCTTCCTGCATTCAATTTTGGTTTACTTACAGAATTCCTCTGTTTGTAAGAACCAGCACTTCCCAAAGCTATGTCGAATGTAATGGAAATATGCAGGGCCTTTCATGAAAAAAAGCAGACTCAGGACAATGTAAGTAATCCTTCGTCACTTAAACAGTCTTCCAGACTGCTGAGGTTATGCGGGATTTTGCTTTTAAGGTTGGCTTCCTAGGAGTTGCCCCTGGGACACAGCGACTTGTTGGTCAGTGTTTGATCAAAAGTTGTTTTAAGCCCCTGGTACCAATGAGGCTTCCTTCTCCTCTGTGTTGATGGTTTTGTTTGGGGTCTGAGAAATGCTTTCAAGTCTGCCCCTTCATCCTTTTTTGACTACTCCTGAGAGGGTGCAACCTAGCACATTTGCACAGCTTTTCCCATCTCCACAGTTGACTGTTACCCCAGGAAGGTTCATCATAGCTATCTCCTTCCTCGGTTCTCTCCACTAACCTTCTGGCTATTCTGCCATTTTGTTTATATCGTGTAGCTACCAGCCTTCTCTTAATTGCTGTCTACCGGTATCTCCATTGTTTCAGATAGTGCCCTAGCATTGAGTTCTCCATTCTCTATTTCCAGTTGAGTTAGTCCCTTCATAACTTTGCACAGTCATTGTCTAATTCCCCCTGTGTAGGCCCCTGTGCCATTGCACTGGAGCTGCAGCTGGTAGTGGGTATCCCCTTTTCCTGGAGTGACACCCCTGTTCTATGAGTGAGCACTTGGGAGGAGATGGTAGCCATGATCTTTTTGTCTTGCCCCTGCTAGCCTGGAAACTTCGCTCTATGAATAAGCTTACACAAGGATAATCAGGTCCCCAATATTCCTGGCCCGCCATGCTTGGACTAGGGCTACTGCCCTGAAAATAATCTTGGGTGCCATTATAGAAACCTGTTTTTTTCTGCCATGCCTACCTGGAATAAAACTTCCATAATGTAAAGTTTGGGAAATAAGAAACACCAGCAGTCACCCCCATCCTATGATAAAACCACACTGGGAGCTGGGGGTGGAGAGAACGCCTGTTTTGGCAGCACAGGACTGGGGTAGATTTTTATAGCATAGAGCTTTGGGGGCTGGTAATGGAGTAGATTGTAGATCAAATGCCACAGACTTTAGCTGTTTTTAGCAAGATTTAATAGCCATTCTTTAATGAATGCTTCTCCAATTTTTGTATGCCCTTATGATAATTTCCAGAGACTCTAGTTATTGTCATTTTTATAATTTTTACCAGTTAAATTGTTGTTTCACTGGAGAAAAGATCTGAAATTTTTACTACGTCATTCCAGAAGCCCTATCTTTCTTATGTTTTGAAGAGTAGTCTTTTAGTCACTTCCTTAGCTTTCAAACATGTGTATACGTGTATGTATTACATTTTATTTTGTTTTAGTGAAGATTTGGGAGAAGAGTAGATATTTCTAACAACAAACGTATCTTCTATAATATCATTTCCCACTCTTTATGTTAAAATGGTAGGTCTTCAATGTCTAGCTAATTCCCCAATAAGCATCATTTTACATCCCCAGATACATAAGAAAAGTAAAATGTATTTTCAAACAATTAATAAAGTTGTGTTTTATGTTGAATTAAATTATAAAATATTTAATGTGAGAGGCTATGTTCAAAACTTGTCTCCAATTTCTAAAATAACACAGTGCCAATATTATGTGTTATTTTCATGATTCTATTGAAAAGACCTGACTAGAAGGCAGCACATGCTTATGTTGGTGCTATGACTTGTGCAACTGAGTTAAACATTTATTGTAAAACACATTGTCAAACATACTTTTTTATCATATTGATTTTTTTAACAAAATCATTCTGATATTTCAAAAAGGCTTTTCTTTGAAGGATAATCATGCTTTCTGAGATTCTGTAATTTTTCTTTTTTATGACAGAATCTGCACAAATGATTTATAATTATTTAATATCTTATGGTTTACAAAAATTATCATACCATAACTATGTCTTTGAAAAATCATAGACTTACCATAAATAGATTAATATCCTCATTTTAAAAGTCTGAAAAATGAAAGAGATGTATGAACTAGTTTGCCTAAAACTATTTGATAAGAAATTGTCATCATTTTAAAAATGAAGTTTTCCATATCCATGGCTTAATTTTTTTTATATGCTATAATTTTATTCATATTGAGAAATTACAGATTGTATGTTGGACATTAAAATAAGCCCTTAATAATATTCAATAAAAATAAGCACTTAATAAATGTTATGATGTATTGTCATCTTTCAATTAATAAGGATTGTGTAAGTCTCCTGATTTCCAATATGTCTGATCTTAGCAAAGTTGGCAGTTATATTTGATATAGTTGTATGCTCTTCTATTAACTATGAAATTTGAATAAAATAAGGAACTTACAGCATGAAATCGGTTGCTAGTTTCAAGAAAGACCTGTTTCACCTTTGAAAATGTTATCATGTTTAAAAGGGAGTCAAGGTTTAATACTTTGAAGTTGCGTTTCTTTTTTTCCTCGACTCTGAATAATGTCATTGGAGAAATGCCTGAATGCTGATAGATTAAACACAACAGCCACTGAAGTATGACTTTATTCTTTTACAGATCATTTTAGATGCAAAGTTCAAAAATGAGAAAAGAAGAACAGTGAAAAATGGAAGAATTTTAGAGCTCTGATTTTATAGGTATTTAATGTTATAGTGTAAGGTTACAAGTATAAGTCAAGAAAGGAATATAAACCCTGCTCTCAAATACTGATGCAGTATATTCATTTTGAGGTGTATTTCTTCTGACGGTAAATGTCTTTCATGGAGGTGTTCTTGGTTTTATGTATTTATTTTTACTCTATTGCTCCTCATCTGCCATTTATCTTGGCCAAGGTAAAGAAAAATACAGCATCACACATTACAAAATTCTACTCCCTCCCAGAATATGTCATTTGAAAAATCAACATAATTTGAAGTGCATATTTGCAAGGGATTAGATAGTAACATTTACAAAGTGTTTGATACAGATTCTCAATTAAACAAAAGCTTAGTTACAATTTTTTAATAATTCAACTGTATTATTTATGTCCATTAAAGACAAATCTTAATATTTCTATTGACAAAGCAGCTCATACTCACAGAATCAAATGTGTCATTCCTTATTGTTTTTGACTGAGAAAAAGAAACACCCATAGAACACAAACGTCAGTTCACCTCAGCATATAGGACAATGCCTTGTGCACACTTTTTAAGACTTTATTGTAGAATGGCTTTAGATTCACAGCAAAATTGAGAGGAAGTTACAGAGATATCCCACACATTGTCCCCAAATATTTATAGCCTCCCCTATTATCAACATCCCCCACTGGAATGTTATATTTATTACAGTTAGTGAACCTACATTGACACACCATTATCATCCAAAGTCCACAGTTAGCTTACACTAGGGTTCACACTTGGTGTTGTACATTATATGGATTTGGACAAATGTATAATGATGTGTTGTATCCACCATTATAGTATCATACAGAGTAGTTTTACTGACCTACAATTTCTCCGTGCTCTGCCTTCATGCTTCCATATCTTATCCCCTAGAAACTACTGATCTTTTTACTGTTTTATAGTTTTGCCTTTTCCAGAATGCTATATAGTTGAAATCATATAATATTTAGTGTTTTCATATTAGCCTATTTCATTCAGTAATATTCATTTAAATTTCATCTATGCCTTTGCATGGCTTGATAGTTTATTTTTTTCTAGCAGTGAATAATATTCTATTGTCTACATGTACTACTGTTTATTATCAATTGACCTACTGAAGGATGTGGTGGTTGCTTCGAAGTTTTGACAATTAAGAATAAAGCTGCTACGAACATCCATGTGCAGGTTTTTGGGTTAACATAAGTTTTCAACTTTTGGGGATAAGTACAAAGGAGCGCGATTGCTGGTAAGAATATGTTTAGTTTTGTAAGAAACCACCAAAGTCTCTTCCAAAGTGACTGTATTATTTTTCACTTCCATCAGCAATAAACAATGCTTTTTCTCCTCATCCTCACCAGCATTTAGCGTTACCAATATTCTGGATTTGGGCTATTCTAAAAGGTATACGGTGGTACCTTATTGTTGTTTTAATTCCCATTGTCCTAATCACATGTGATGTGGAACATCTTTTCAGATGCTTATTTACTATTTGTAGGTCTTTTTTGGTGACAAAAAAGTTAAAGTCTTTGGCTCATTTTTAATTAGGTTCATTTTCTTATTGTTAAGTTTTGAGGGTTCTGTGCATATTTTAATTAATAATCCTTTCACAGATATATCTTTTACAAATATTTTCCTCCAGTCTATGGGTTAGCTTTTTATACTCTTAATGTTGTCTCTCATAGGGCAGACATTTTTAATTTTCATAAAGTACAGTTTATCATTTTTTTTCTTTCATGGATTATGCCTTTGCGATTGTATCTAAAATGCCATTGCCATACCCAAGGTCATCTCGGTTTTCTTCTATGTTATCTCCTTGGAGTTTTATAGTTTTGCATTTTACATTTAGGTCCATGATTCACTTTGATTTAATTTTTGCAAAGGATGTCAGGTCTTCATCTAGATTCATTTTTTTGCATGTGGGCATACAGTTGTTTATCACTCTTTGTTGAAAAAGCTATCTTTGCTCCATTGTATTACCTTGTCTCTTATGTCAAAGATCGGTTGACTACATTTATATTGATCTATTTCTGGGCTATCAATTCTGTTGCATTGATCTATTTGTCTGTTTTTTCACCAATCCCACACTGTCTTCATTACTGAAGTTGTATATGTCTTAAAGTCAGGAAGTGTCAGCCTTCCAACTTTATTCTTTTTGGTCAATATTGTGTTGGTTTTCTGGGTCCTTTAACTCTCCATGTAAACTTTAAAATACATTTGCTGATATCTAAAACATAACATTTTGTGATCTTGATAAGGATTGCATTGAGTCTGTATGTCAAGTTAGGAAGAATTGACATCATAGTAATATTTAGTCTTCCTATCCATGAATATGGAATTATCTCTCCATTTATTTTGTTCCTCTTTGATTTCTTTGAATAGTTTTGTGCTTTTCTTCATACAGATATTATACATATTTTGTTAGATTTATACCTAATGTTGAGGGTACTAGTGTAAATAATATTGCGTTTTTAATTCAAGATCTAATTGTTCATTACTGGTATTTAGGAAAGCTATTAACTTTAGTATATTAATTTTGTATCCTGTAAATTTAATATAGTGCTTTTTAGTTTGAGGAGTTTGATTGTCAATTCTTTTGTGTTTTCAACATAGACAATCATGTTATATGTAAAAAAAGACAATTTTATTGCTTCCTTCCAAATCAGCATACATTTTATTTCCTTTCCTTTTCTGAATACATTAATACTTCCAGTACAATGTTGAAAAGGAGTGGCGATAGGAGACGTCCTTGCATTGTGCCTGATCTTAGAGTGAAAATTTCAAATTTCTCACCATTAAGTATGATGTTAACCGTAGACTTATGTAGATTTTTTTTAATCAAGTTGAGGAGGTTCCCTTCTATTTTTAGCTTCCTGAGAGTTTGTTTTTCTGCACATGAGTGGGTGTTGAATTTTGTCAAATGTTTTTTCTGCATCTATTGATATGATTATGTAATTTTTCTTCTTTAGTCTAATGGTGTGATGGGTTACATTAACTGGTTTTCTAATGTTGAACCAGCCTTGCATACCTGAAATATATTCAATTTGGTAATGGTGAATAATTCTTTTTTACATTGTTATATTCCATTTGCTAATATTTTATTGGATATTTACAAGTAATATTAGTATGTAGTTTTCTTTTTTTTAATGTCTTTGTATGGTTTGGACATTAGGGCAATGCTGGCCTCATACTATGAGTTAAGAAGTTATTTTCTCTGCTTCTGTCTTCTGAAAGAGATTGAAGAGGATTGGTATAATTTCCTCCTTAGATGTTTGGTAGAATTCACAAATGAATGCATCTGGAACTAGTGCTTTCTCTTTCGGAATGTTGTTAATTATCGATTCAACTACTTTGATAGATATACATATATTTAGATTGTTTCTTCTTGTTCAAGTTTTGGCTGACTGTGTCATTCCAGGAATTGATCCACTTCTTGTAGTGAGTGAGTATATAACTGTTCATAATACTTTTATTATCCTTTTAATTGTCATAGCATCTGTAATGATGTCCTCTCTTTCATTACTTCTGCTTACTTTAAATTTTATTTTCTCTTTTTTCTAGTTTTCTTTGGTAGAAGGTTAGCTGTTTCTTAATTTCTAACAAGCATTCAATTATATAAGTTTCCCTCTAAGCACTGCTATCAGTGCATCCCAAAATTTTAGAAAGTTGTGTTTTTATTTTCATTTGGTTTTAAATATATTTGAATATCTCTGAGATTTCATCCTTGACTCATGGACTATTTGGAAATGTGTTGTTTAATCACTATGTGCTTTAGGATTTTCCAGTTGCTTTTTTGTTATTGACATCCAGTTTATTCCATTGTACTCTTAGTGCAGAAATTGTATGATTTCTATTAATTTGAATTTTTAAGGTATATTTTATGGCCCAGAATATGATCTATATTGGTAAGTGTTCCATGTAAGCTTGAAAAGTATGTTTATTCTACTATTGTTGAATGAAGTAGTCTATATAGATGTCAATTACATCTAGTTTATAGATGGCGATATTAAATTCAATTGTGTCCTTACTGATTTTCTGCCTATTGTATCTATTCATATCTGATAGAAGATATTGAACCCTCCAAATATAAAGTACATTAACCTAATTCTCCTTGAACTTCTATCAGATTTTGCCTCATATATTGGATGGTTTGTTATTACACACATGCACTTGAGGGGTTATTATATCATCTTGGAGGATTGTCCCATTTATCATTGTGCGATGCCCCTTTTCATCCACAGTAAATTTCTTCACTTTAAGGTTTGCTATGTCTTAAATGAATAGAGCTACTCTTGCTTTCTTTTGATTAGTGCTAGCATGGTATATCTTTTTCTATCTACTCTTTATTTAATTGATAATAAAAGTCGTATATATTTGTCATGTACAACATGTTATTTTGAAATATGTTTACGTTGTGGGAAAAATAAATATAGCTAATTAATATATCTGTTACCTCACATAGTTATCATTTCTTTGTGGCGGGAACATTTAAAATCTATTCTTAGCAATTTTAAAAAACATAATACATTGTTGTTGACTGTAGTCACTAGTTATACCATAGATATCTTGAACTTATTCTTCCTAACTGAAATTTTATATTCTTTACCAATGTCTTCACAATGCTCCCAACCACTTACTTTTAATCAATATGTATCTATATATTTAAGTGTGTGTCTTATAGGTAACATATAGTTGGGTCTTATTTTATTGATCCACTCAAACAGTTTCTATCTAATTGGTGTACTTACACCATCATTGCATTCAAAGAAAGCGATCATATAGTCGGATTTCTATCCCTCCTATTTGTTACTATTTTCTATTTGTTACCCTTGTCCTTTATTTGTATTTTGTTTTTCTGTGCTTTTTCTGCTTTTTGTGGTTTTAATTGAGTATTTTATATAATTGCATAATCTCTCTTTTCTTATCATTATGTATTATATTTATTTTTTTATACTTTTTTTAGTGGTTTCCCTAGAGTTTGCAATATGCATATACAACTAACCTGAGCCCACTTTTTGAACAAAGCTATACTACTTGAATGTTTTAATTCCTCCTCTCCTTTCTTGTATCATTGCTGTCATTCATTTCACTTATATATAAGCATACATAAACATACGTGCATATATATACACATAGATATAAAATATATACATATGCATATATAATTGAGTACATTGTTGCTGTAATTATTTTGAACAAACTATTGTCTGTTAGGTCAATTAAGAATAATAAATATAAAAGCTTTTATTTTACTTTCACCTATTCTATCTTTGATCTTCTTCCTTTCTTTATGTAGATCTTAGATGTTAGTTTCTGACCTATACTGTTTCTCTTCTTTTTAAAGAACTCCTTTTAACATGTCTTGCACAAAAGATGAACTAGCAACAAATTCCTTAACTTTTTGTTTGTCTGAGAAAGTCTTTATTTCTCCTTCACTTTTCAAGGATAAATGACACAGGATACAGAATTCTAGGTTGATGGGTTTTTTTCTCTAAATACATTGAGTATTTCACTCTACTCTTTTCTTGCTTGCATAGCTTCTGAGAAGAAGGCAGATGTAATTCTTGTCTGTGTTTCTCTTTAGGTAAGATGCCTCCACTGAGCTTCTTTCAAAATTTTCTCTTTATTTTAGATTTTTCTGTAGCTTGAAAATGATAGGCCTAGGTATAGCTTTTGTTTTTGTTTGTTTTGTTTTATTTGGCATTTATCCCGCTTGATGTTCTCTGAATCTGTGCTTTGGTATCTGACATGAATTTGGGGAAATATATTGTTCCATATATTTCTTTCATTCTATTATCTCTTTCTTCTGGTATTTCCATTATGCGTATGCTACAACTTGTATAGTCATTCCACAGTTCTTGAATATTCTATTCTTTTTTTTTTTTTCAGTATTTTTCTCTTTGATTTTCAGTTTTGGAGGTTTCTATTGAAATAGCCTAAAGCTTGGAGATTTTTTCTTTATAAATCCATCAAAGCCATTCTTTATCCGTTATGCTGTTTTTGATCTCAGCATTTCGTTTTGTTCTTTGCTAGTATTTGCATCTCTCCGCTTATATTTCCCATCTGTTCTTGCATGCTGTCTGCTTTATCCATTAGAGCCTTTAGCGTATTATTTATAGTTGTTTTAAATTCCCTGTCTGATAATTCCAAAATCCCGGCCATGTCTGTTTCTGATGCTTGCTCTGTCTTTTCAAATTGCATTTTTTTTTCTCTTTGGTCTTGCTTTTATTGTGTTTTTAATATGCCTCGTAATATATTTTTGACAGTCAGACCTAATGTATTGAATAAAAGAAACTGCTGCAAATAGACTTTTAGTAATGTGGCAGCAATGTGTAGGGGAGGGGAAGCTCTCTATAGCCCTCTGACTGTGTCTCAGTATTTCAGTGATCCTATGCCTCTGGACTGTGAATATCGTGTCTTTTTCAGTTTTTTTTTTTTTGTTTGTTTTTTCTTTCTCTCCCCTTAGGTGGCACAAGATATTTCTCTTCCCCTAGGTCAGTTAGGAAGACTGAAAGATTAGGCTCTGGTTAACTAGTTTCTCTTGAGAGCAGATCTTGTTAAAAAGAATAGAGTATATTTCCAAATGATTCCTTTTTCCTACCCCTGCTGGAAGCAAGAGCTTATTTTTCTTTAATATTTACTGTGAGAACCTGGCAAAGCTCCCAGAGGCAAAACTCACAAAATTGTGGGGACCCCCTATGACTAGGTTCCCCTGGAATTTTTAGCCATCAGTCTTGTCCACACCCAGCATCCAGAAATTCAATTATATCTCAGGTTTTCCCAACCCAGCACTAGTACCCTAGGTCTCTTTGCTCCAGTAAGTTTTTCTCTATATCCACCTGTTTTTTTCTTAGTTTGGGGGACAGTCGTTTGCCCCATGACCACACTTCTCTCATGGATCTAAGAGTTGTCCATTTTCAGTTGGTTCAGGTGTTTACTTATTGTTAGGACAGAGCAGCAATTTCCATGCTCCTTACATGCAGAAACTACTCATGCATTTTTTTAAGTATTACCCAGCTTTATTTTCAAGTATTAGTGTGATTTAGTAATATAAAATAAGTGAAACACATTATAGTATCCTATTATTTTATCTACATTAATATTTATGTTTTGTTATACCAGTAAAGTGACTATATGTTATTTAGTCTGTGTTAATTAGGAAGACTTGAATAAAATAAGTTTACTGTAAGAGGAAAATAGATTATACAATCAAATGATCTTATAAAATGTTGAATGGAAAAGAGAATAGAGAGTAAATGAAACAGCTTAGCGTAGTTCCATGAGCCCTGAGAAGAATGCTTTTATAGAATTGCAGGCCAAGTGTGGTGGCTCATGCCTGTAACCTTGGCACTTCGGGAGGCTGAGGCAGGAGGATCACTTGAAGCCAGGAGTTTGATACCAGCCTGGGCAATGTAGCGTGACTCCAACTCTATAAAAAAAAAAAAAAGATATAAAAATAAGCTGGGTGTGGCATGACAGATTGTACCCAAGGATCTGCTAAGCAGCCTATTGCCCACATCAGCACAAGGCTGAAAGAATGACCAATATTAACTCCTAGCTCATTATACCACTAAAATTCCTGCCCTGGGAGGGACTTACCCACCAATTTTTGGTCATGCGACGTATATTCTAACATGATTTCTCACTGCACTTGCATGCCCTGTGCTCTACCCCAAACATGTGATAATGATGCTCATTCCCTTCATGAATTATTCATTTCACCTCCATAAAAACCCCTGACCCTGTTGGTTGGGGAAGCAGAGTTGAGGCAGTCCATTCCCCCACCTCCCAGTTGATGCACCCTCCGCAATAAATCCTTTCTTGCTTGATAATCCTCCTTTCTCAGTAATTGGCTATCTGTGCAGTAAGCAGAAGAGGGAGCCCACCTTGCAGGTTCATTAACTCTACCTCATTCTCTTCCACCTCTTTAATCAAAGAAGTTCTTCAATGACATTTAGCATTTATTCTTTTCATTATATGCTTGGATTTCAGGCTAATATATGGTTCCAAAATTACCATTCTGTTATAATTTTTTCTTCCTCTCATTTTACTATATTTAGTTTACTTTCAAATAAAATGCTGTTGGCTGCAAATAACAGAAATTCAAGGTTGGTTCAAGTGCTCAATAAAAACCTTTCTTTGCCTCTGTTCTGACATCTACACTATTAGCTAAATCCTATCACTGATTCTTCATGTGATTATAGAATGACAGCCCAAAGCAAGAGGAAGGAATATGAAGGCTCATCGTTCATTTCAAGTGCAAGAGAGAAAAAAAAGTTACTTTTGCTTCCTGTTGTTTTCTCTTTCAATAGTAAAATGTTTCCTTGTTAATAAATGTTTCCTTGACTTGTTTAAAGTAGGCTCTGGAGCAGTCATTGTGCAGGGAGCTGAAAATATGATTGCCTTAGACTGTTTGTTTCTATCCCAGATCCTTAGAGCTGTGGTCAATTTCCCAATTTGAATATTTGCAGGAAAAGGGGGATACCTGGAATTCCTGTTGATATAATTGCAATGTCTTTTTCAGCTTTTTTCCTTTATTCACAACACACATTGGTTATCTTGGCCACCAACCATGTTCCAGTACTTCCCAGGACAACAAAATTAGTGGACTTAGTTCTGTCATTTTACGCTAGTGTCTTTACTTATGGATCAACCTCTCTTTGCTATTCTTTGTGTCATTTAACCATTTAAAATAATTTCAAAGAAAATAATCAAAATTCAAAAGAAAATATAAGGAATTATATATATATGTTTTCATTAACTATAATGTTAATTATTTTATGCTTAAAACACATGTACTCACCATGAAATTGGTACTATTAATAATCGATCAACACTTGCACATATGCAAGTAACATTCATCGGGTGTCTGGCAGGTGGAAGTGGGGAAGAGGGGATGGGTAAATTCACACCTAACAGGTATGGTTCACGCTGTCTCAGGGATGGGCACACTTTTAGCTCTGACTTGGGCAGTATAAAGTCAATTTATGTAACCAGAACATTTGTACACCAGTAATAATGTGGAAAAAATATATGTTAGTCAGTTATAATTTTCTTAAAGCTTTACCTTAATGAAACTGGAAATTTTTTTCATGATTATACAAGTTCATTAAAACTGCCTATTATTACTTTCTAGAAGAAAAATACTTTGGATTATAAATTATTGTTTTGCAAGCAGTAGTGTATACAACCGCTTTAATGGAAAGAAAAACATGCAGTTTTCAGATTAATACAAGAAGAAATTGCTGTCTGAGGAGAGGTTGTTAGCAAAATGTTCTCATTAGAGATGAAGTAAATTTAATTATCTAGGTCTTGCAGTGGAACAAATATTGGAGGAAAGAAAGTTTCTTTTTAGTTGAACTCATGTTCTTGCCAAACTCTCCAAGGTTATATTAACCTAGAAATGTCAAAAAGTGCAGCTATTAAAGCTTAAACAGGCTAAAATGTTATTTTTCAGAAACAGGTATTTTATAGAAAACCAGAGCATATAGTAGACAGCACTTCTCCTTGTTCTGTGAGGGGAGCTAACAGAGACTTAAATAAAATTCACTAAAATTATAAAAATAAAATTAAGTTGATGAGCAAATTAAGTAGCATTTTACCACTGAATTACTGAATCTGGCTGTATAATATATAATATCAGTGGCTAAAATATTTGTAGTAAATACCTATGAAAAAAGATATATAATGAAGAGATATTTTATTTAACATATTAAGCCACAGGACCTGACAATAAAATGAATACATATTTAAAATTTTAGATTTCACAAGAAAAATATGATTATATATTTCTAAAACAAATTTTATTTAATAACATAAAAATACACAAACACATACACACATTAACATGAGGATAAAAAAAATTGGGTGTTTAAAATGACAGATAATTTTTAAAGATGGCAAATAGACATAATTATTTGACATATTTGTTATGACTCTAGGAAACTCATAAAATTCAAGAACAAAATTTATTTTTATACCATTCATGGTTTTATACCTTATTACACTTCTTTATAAAATGAGTAGCTTCTAAACATATGAATATCATTTTACATAATTTCCTGGAACTATGTTCTAAGCATAATCTAAATAAGGTAAAAATTTCCATTGTCTACAAACATACATCGTCAATAAACTAAGCAAAGCTTATATTTACATTTTAATTATTTAATTTTTCATGTTCTTTTACATTTAAAAAGGTTATTCTGGCTTTCTGTTTTTGATATTGTTTATTTAACATGTGTTTTTGAATAAGGGCATTTTAACTGTCATAGAAGTTAAAAATCAGACATCTTGAGAGCCAAATATCAAGAGACAAACTTTTGTCTTACTAATTGTCCCTAGAAACTAACTCTTTTGGAAATTATGTTTAATATAAGAGGTTTGCAGACTATGTTCTTTTTCTTTCTTATATTGGTTCAACGATGTTATCTTCCTTAGAGAAACAAGATTTTACAACATAGCATATCAGAACTTCTGTATGTATAGCATGTTAACCAGCATGTTAACCAGCACACAATTACATCTTACTTATAATACATTTTCGAACAAAATTATCTTCATCTTCCATTGCCAATTGTTAGAATGGCCTGAACTTTTCCTTTTCCAGGAGGAGGAAAAAAACCATCAAAATATCTGCAGAAAAAAATCTCTAATAAGAAAGCTAATGTCTCTTTTTAACTTTATATTTAACAATCAAAAGTAAATAATTTTATGTTATTCAAACAAAATCTCTATATTTCCCATTTCCAGCTGATTATAGACTCTTCACATAGCATTCTAGGTAAATAGTAATATTACTAACATCTGAATGGTTGCGTAGTTGAATAATAGTTGTAGTTCTTGATGAATATTACTCGTCTAAAATTTGTCTGGCATTAGCTTATAAATATGTTTGTATTTAAAATGTTTCAGTTCTATTTACTCATAGAAATTGAAGGCAAGTACTTTGTTATACACCAGCATGGTGCATTGCCTAAAATGCTATCACATGCCCAAACAACTCCTAAACTCACCGTGATGAGATGCTGAGTAGAGGACCCAGCTGGCCCATGACCAGATTCCTGCTTCATGGAAACTGTAAGATAATAAATTTGTTACAGAGCAATAGAAAGCTAATACAGATGGCTATAGCAGGAAGGATATCTGAGTTATAATCTTCTTTTCCCCCAGAAGTTATGTGGGAGAGTGTGGTGGTGACAAGTATGGCATATTTAGATTTAGAGAATCACATATGTACTTTTGCCCTGTTCCCAAGGAATATATTTTAAATCGTGCTCTTACTAGACTACAGATTTTGTTGAGGCGACCCCTGGATCCATTCCGATTCAAGAATTTTCTGTAGTTGACATTCTGCAATATATGTTTACACATGGGGAAAAAGGATCTCATAGACTTAACAGTGAAAAAAATAAATGCATACATATCTGTGAATATATGTGCATATATTTATATATACACATATACATTATATAATACATAAATATATATGTACATATATATTTTATATATTTATGTATACATGCATGTTTTGTATATTTAATTGTTTTGTTTGAATAAGCATTTAGTTTCCAGAGGGCATATAAGGTCTAATTTTCTTTAAAGGTATCATATGGATGGTAGTTTTTCAGTTTTTTATCTCAAGATAAAGTCTGAAATTCTAAAAAATTGTAATAGTCATGAAAGCTTCTCCATAATTTGACCAAGTTGGTTATTTTGTCTTTGGAAAAAGCAATAGCAATTTGTTAAAAATAAATAATATACATAGGCTTACTCCTAAAGAAAAAAATATTACTCTTTTCATTTTCTAAATATGGAATGAAATGAGGATATGACAAGGAAGCAATTTTGGATTATGTTTCAGTTGACTCTTTCTAGCTTCCAGTATGACACCGAATCATATCCAGGGCTTAATCATGTAGGAAGGCCAATTATCAGCATAACATACTTGCTGATATTTAATGATAATTCATCAAGTTAAAATATAATTTGTTTTCTTTTTGGTAGTTCTAAAAATAAAAAAGAAAGAAAATCTTATTTTAAATTTGGAAATATTGAAGAAAGATGACCTATGATCATTTTTAACAGAAGGACATGATTAATCAATACCTTGTAATAAAAATAACTGCTGAATTAGCACCTTTTCACAATATTTTATCTGTACAATTAAAAAATAATTAAGACAGACCAGAAAATGCAATATTTCGTGGTTTAAATTGTTAGAGTTGGTAACATAAAAAACAGCATGATTGACACACTCCCTTCACTATTTTGTTCCATGATATGATTTCATATTTTTATATTAACTTAAAATTTACAGATATAAAGATAGCCGACTTGTGAAAATCCCATGGAATAACACAAGCGCTGTTCCACTCACGAGTGTGTGTTTATGATTTTTGCTATCTAATATCCTTTGGCTTGCTTCTTTACTAATATCACACTCTTACAGAAACACTCTCTGAATAGTCCACCCAAAATGGTCCCATTCCATCACCTTACCCACCTTTTGTTTCCTTTTTGACATGTATTACTGCTTGCTTTTATAGTCTTTATTTACTTGCTTCTAAGCTTATTATCTTCCTCCCCCACCTCCAACAGAACACTTTGAGCAAAATACCCCAAGGAACTTGTTCCACAGTTTAAACTTAGCACATGGTTTCAAAGGCATAGTTACATATTGAATGTGCATTTATCTTTAAAACATTGAAAGAAAAAAAACATTCTTTTACAGAAAATAGCGGTATTAAATATGGATTCTATGCTTAAAGAAAATAGCCTTTTTAAAAAAGGCAAAATAAAGATTTTTTTTAGATTTAGAAAGCTGATATGATCCCTTACCATCCATTGCCATCCATTGCCTCCTTTCACATTTTTGTGGAAAGAGGTGCTTCAGGGAGAAGGAAATGATACACTAGAAAAATCTGAGTCTATGTAAATGCATAACACGCTCTGGAAATGGCAAATGTGTGCTTAAATATAAAATCATTTGACTTCTTTTTTGTACTTCAAAAATGAATTGAGTTTGCTGCAAAATAACCACAATGAATTTTGGGGTTTATAAGACATGTAGAAGAAAAACATATGGCAACAATGGCAGGAGGGTTGGGAAAAGGGCGAATTAAGTCCCTTGCTGTAAGCTTGCACTTGTATGTGGGTGGGTATAATATCGAAGTTGTTCTTCCTCCTATAAGTTGACCACTTACAGGTTAATAATGTGAATCTCTGAATATGTAGATCACCAGACAGGTGATAAGTAGGTAGGCAGGCAGATAGATAGATAGATAGATAGAGCTATTAATCCAATAATAAGACAAAATAGAATCATGAAGAATAATGAACTAAACAAAGGAATGGCAGAAGCTTTTTTTTTTAAGGTGAGAAAATAAAAATAAAACTCACAAAATTAATAAAAATATTAGTAAAGAAAAAATGGCAGCTAGTAGATTTGCCTATTGGCATTTCCACTGAGATAAAATTTGCTGCACTTTAATATATTTTTGGAATGTGATAGTTCAATTTATGTTATTGTTTAAATGTTTATGTTAAAAGCAAAAACTGATATTTTCAAAAATATAGTAGTTATTTTAAATCACCTTATTTTATTGTTTTTTTATTCCATGAATATAGTTCTAGATAGATAAACTCTTTGAACGTTACACAAAATGCACATAAGTTATGTGATGTGGGAAAATATGAATATAGGTATAAATGAAAATACAATAAAGTGTTTAAAATAGAAAATAGCACTTGGAAGTAATTTTCTGAATAGTTACAAAAGTAAGAAAAATCCAATTAAAGATATAGCTCATTTATAAGAACAAAAAAAGAAAGGACTAGTTAGTCATCACCTTTTGCTACAAAATGTAACATTTGCTTTCTCAGAGGTGTGGCTCTGAAAGCCCATATCTGACATACTGCGTTTGACAGGTGGAAGAAAAATTATGAGGAATATTTTGAACATCAGAATATCTAAGTAATGATTAAAAGTATTGTAAACTTAATTTGAAATAAAGCAAATAAAAATGGAATTTTATAATATAATTATTTTCTGTTTTGTTTCCCAGCTACAGAGAGGGAAAGACAAGGTTATAAAAAGCAGAATTCAGGTTATTTTTCTAGCAAAGAATGTTTTGAATATAAATAATTCCATCTACTTGGAAAAAGATCATATACATTTTTAAAATTAGAGTCTGAGTAAAATTTTCAAGATATGAATATTTTATTCAATAAGTTTACATTTTAATTCCCATTTGTGTCAATTTCATATAATATGTGTCAAAAAAGACAACCAATACAAATATTTTGATCAAATATTTTGTGGATTATTTGTTAATTTCTTTCTTGACTGTAAGAAAATTCAAAATAAACATTTTTGTGTGGACATATGCCTTTAATTACTTGTTTTGACATGTATAAACACTAAAACATATTCAACATTGTAATTAAATGCATTAAAAATAAAAACTAAATAAGGTAACTTTTACTGATATTAGTAATGAAAGATATAAAAAATCCAATATTCACATAAGAAAAGCTGTGAGAAGTAGAGAATTCTCATACACTGTAAGTTGGATTGTAAATTATTATGATAATTTTTTCAATTTGATTAAATATATGAAAATGCTTCACTGTGTTTAACCTTTGACTCACAAATATCACTCTTAAGAATTTATACCGAGTTATCACAAATCCATGCTATGCTTTCATGTAGGTAATTATATTCTTTTAGGCATAGTATGAGATAATAAGTTGAAAACAATATAAATATTAACTAATTGATGTTACCTAAATAAAACAGACATACTATTGTAACCTTAAGTAATGATTTGTAAAACACTATGTAATGAAGTGAGGATGTGTCCATAATATAGCCCTATATTGAAAACATTGTTAAAATTATTATGCTTGTAAATTTGAAAACAAGAAAATACATAAACTACAACGTGCATTTTATTTCTCAGTGTATGCCATAACTGGTGATTTTTAATTTTTATTCTTGCGTTTTCTTTTCCTTCCTGTGTGTGTATGTATATTTTATTTTGAAACATGTAATTCAGTGATTGCACTTTCCTCAACTCTAAAGATATTTTGGAATCAAGAAAAATAGCCTGTAAATGTAATTGATGTGTTTATGTAGATACCAGTTGTTTTAGTTTGCTAGGGCTACCATGACAAAATACCACAGACTGGTGGCTTAAGCAAGAGAAATTTATTTTCTGAAGTTCTGGAGGCTGGATGTCCAAGATCAAGGTGCTGGAAGAGTTGGCTTCTCCAAGGCCTCTCTCCTTGGATTGCAGATGGCCATCTTTTAGTTGTGTAACCACATCCATGGACTTTCGTCTGTGCCTATGCATCCCTGGTGTCATTTCCTGTCTGTATAAGGACACCGGATACACCAGATTAGGGATCCACCCTTATGATCTCATTTAACCTTAATTAGCTCTTTAAATGCCCTATCTCCAAATCACACTGAGGGTTAGGCTTCAACATATCAATTTTGGGGGACACAAATTCAAGCCATACACCAATTGTTTTGTAGAATGGAGTATCTAGGTTTTTCAAATGTAACTTAATTTTTAATAAGCTTCAGTTTTTAAATCAGTGAGACCTTGATTTTATTTTATTTTATTTTTATTTCAAAAAATTTAGGAGGTACGAGTGTTTTTGTTACATGGATGAATTGTATCATGCTAAAGTCAGGGCTTTCAGTGTACCCATCACCAGAATAGTGTACATTGTACTTAATAGGTAGATTTTTATCCTTCTTCCTCTTCCCACCCTCCCCTCTTCTTAGTTTCCAATGTCCATTACAGCTCTTTATGACTGTATATATCCTTTGCTTCGCTTCCACTTATAAGTGAGAACACGTGGTTTCTGCCTTTCCCACTCCTGAGATATTTTACTTAGGATAATGGTCTCCAGATCCATTGAAGTTGCCACAAATGATGTTATTTCATTCCTTTTTACAACTGAGTAATACTGGATGGTGTGTGTGTGTGTGTATGTGTGTCGCTTTTTCTTATTGCAAAAATAAGCTTCATTTTTAAAATATACTTTGTTTTATTGGCAAAAAATTGTGAAGATAGAAGAGTGTTCCCATATACCTCACAGTTTTTCTGTTATTAGCATCTTACATTAGTACGGCACATTTATTATGATTAACAAACTGATATTAATACATGGTAATTAAATAAAGTTGATATTGTATTGAAATTTACTTAGGTATTACCTAATGTTCTTTTTCTGATCCAGTATTCCATCCAGGATACAACATTATCTTTATCTCCCTGCGCTCCTCTTAGCTGTGACAGTTTCACAAACTTTCCTTATTTATGATGACCTTGATGGATTTGAAGCACTATCAGAGGGTTTCTCAAATGGGATTTGTCTGTAATTTAATTTTAATGAAATACTTTTCCATGGTTCAAAGCTCATAAGCAAATAAAAAATGTCTACAAGGAAAATCTCTTTCCTATGTATGACTGTATCGAACATGTTGCCCTCTGCCCTATATATTACAATTTTTGTAATTTTCTTTTATTCTTCTCTATATTTTAGTCAAATAGAAGCAAATTTCAAGTAGATATTTTTACTTACTATTGTTTCTTACATTCAGGTAAGTATATGTGCTGCTTTACACCTTTTTTTTCTCTATCATTATATAGAGATTATTTTTTAAAATCTCTCTTTCTTTGTAGAATTCTAGTATGTGTATACTCTGGCTTATTTAACTTATTTAACTAATTCCCTGTAATAAACATTTCAGGTATTTCTCATCTTTTCCTATCATGAAAATGCCTCAGTGAAAAATTGGGTACTTGTATTAACACATGTATTTGTTTTCATTTGACTAATGTATATTTGTTCATCCTTTTATTTTTAATCCTTCAAAATCACTATGTTTTTAGGGGTGCCTTTTATATGTAACCATTTTTTGTCAATTGTAGAGTTAAATTTATTGTCTTATTGGTATAGTTGACTTTAGTCCTGTGATAATATCTTTCTGAACATTTATAAGTACCTTAAAATGTGTTCTGTTTTCTTAAAAGTTTGGTATTAGTTCTCATATTTAGGAAAGTTCATCTATTTATTCTGGCATCTACCTTTACATGTATGTCATTTAATGATATCTTAATCAAAACTTCTTACTTTACATCAATATTATAATTTCTAATCTTTACTTTGTATTTTTAAAATAACTTCTAAGGCTTTGTCAGCTATTAACTCTTAGCTATTGCATATGAAACAATTAAGAGATTCACTTTCTACTCACCCTTTTCCTACATTTTTATAAGATTTTTTGTTTATACATTTTCTACTAATTATATTCTAGGAGTCACATACCCTCTTCTTTGTTTTACTCCTAGTTCTGTAATTAAATACATTCAATATTCACTCCAGATGTTTTGCATGTTTTTCCAACCATTAATTGTCCGAATGAAATTTGTTCTCTAGAACATTTGTCTGCAGCCTCTAGACTTCTAAACTCGATTTCTAATTGTCTAAACTCAAAAGTTTGTTTCTGTCCTTATATTATACTTAAAGATAAGTTTGGCTATATAGAATATTCTGGGTCCTTGTGATCTTTCCTCAAGTGTCTTATAGATGTTGTTCAGCTGCTTTCTGACAAGAAGTACTGCTCTTGAGAAGTATATCAACCTATTTTTTTCCTTTATGTGTGATTTAATATTTTTTCTAGTTGCTCAAACTATTCTTTATTTTTATTGATGTTATTTTGTCTTTTTAAAAAATATATATTCTAAATTTCATCAGCTCCTTTACATACCAATCTATTTTTGCTTTATAGTATTTTTTCAAGGCCATATTTGCTTTATTAACTTTTGTTAGTCTCTCTAAGAATATTAGGTAACTTTTTTGATTTGGGGCACTATTTTCTATTTATAAAGATTTAAAAATTTGTTTTGACTTTTTAACAAAAAACTTAAAAATAAGATCCTCTATGTAGCACTTCCTCTGTTGACTATGTGTCTTCTTGCTCTTTTCCTAGCTTTCAACTTCTGCCTACTTTTATGAATCACATTTCATCGGTGAGTTATGAGATCTGTAGCCTTTGATACCTCAGATTATTTCACAACAACTTTCTCTGCCTGTGTTACCAGTTATGTTCTCCTCAATTATTCTTGCTCACAGAAGTTGCCTCTCAACAAACATGTTGCAGATTTATGGGATTTGCCTGCTCATGGTCACCTCCAAAGTTTCTAATCGCCCCATAACACTTTCATGGCTTCCTATGTGGCTCAAGTCTTAGCAACCTCTCACACAGATTGTCAGCTTCAGGGTCCTAAAAGGAAATGTATGTCACACTCAAATTAGGAAATTTTTTTGTACATTCTTTATAAAAAGCATATTTACAAGGTGAGAATGGCTAGAGCCAGAAGGAATAGTGCAGGAATCCTCAACATATAGCAGCAGAGGAACTCTAAATCTCCCAGGTGTGAAGGGCCATGGGGAAGAAGTGGCTAACAGAACCTGGAAAGAGAGAGGTGGGTACAGAAAATTGTGTTGAAAGAAGTGGTCGCATCCATCTGAAGGACACAGACAACCCAGATACCTCCAAACAGATGAAAACAGTGGACTAAATATATTTACACCGATACAATTTCTCCTCTGGATTTCCTGCGAGGATGCTGCATAGGTGAAATAGAGCCAGAAGCCAAAGAGCTCAGCTTCCCAAAGCAGAGAGCAAGAGAAGAAGAGTGCAGAGTAGATTTGAAGCTACAAATAGAAGATCTAGCAAAGTTCCCCACTTCACTCTCTTAGCTTTTTACTTTTGTCCTTAATTCAGGTGAAAGTTTGTGTCCCCATCTCAGGGGATACACAAAGTATAATCATCTGCTAGTAACTCTTTGATTATGAGTGCTCTCAATTTATGTCCACTGTGTTCTTCATATAAAGTACTGGTAATATATAGAAAAAATATGCAATATAAATCATACAATATACAACATAAATTATAGCTGTTATAGTCCTGGGCTGGGTCATGATCCATAAGTTAGTAAAAATATACTACACACTCATGCACTAATCATTTCATTCACCCTTCCCTTTTTCCACATCACAGATAAATTAGGGTTTTGACTCACAATGTTATTCTTGCAGAATTTGAGTTACTGTTGACATTTTTTTAGTAGAAGCCACCATTTTACAATCACCAGAACTATTAGGAAAGGGAGTTTTAGGAAGGTTCACAGCAAATTCCTTCTCATTTCCAAATAGTTTTCTTGTCCCCGATATCTATGAACAACACAATTTTCCCTAGCAATCAGGATCAATCAGCACTGTCGGTTCCACATCGATTTGTTATTTAATCTGGATGAGAAGGATTGTCAAATGGTGAGGACATCTTTCATTTTATAATTTATTGGAATCTTTACAGGGTTTCCTGATAGAAGCAGGCTTCCTTTGGGCACTATGACCTACAAGCACAGGTACAAGATCATGGGAATAGGAAACAAACATTCCTGAAATAGGTTGTTAAATATAATAATGAGACAGGCCACTCCTATCTCTCCTGTTGGTTTTGGGATTTTTGTTTCTGGCTATGGAGGAGGCTGCATCATATATCAACTCATGATTTTACACAAATGCCATAAATTATAGACTAAAATCCCAATGTAACAGGATCCTGTTGACCACCTGTTGCCCTAACTGAGCCCATGGAAAATTATACACTGTTCTTTCAAACCAGATGCTACTGGTTAATGGAACACATGGTAAGACCAGTGAATTTCATGTGTGAGAGTATGCTGTCCCACTATCCTTCACATAAATCTCCTGGTAAATTATTTTATGTAAAATATCATCATGCCGTATACAATGTTCTATAAACCTATGAATGATAGTACTGACAGAAGTGCTATATGCAAAGGAGACAAATCGATACCCAAAATATGAGTCTATCCTTGAGTGGATAATTACTATACAATGAGGAGTGTTGTCTCATGTAATCAATCTGCCACAGGGATGCCAGTTTGTACCCTGTGAGGAATGATGCTATGCCGATGGTTTATTTCTATAGAGATAACATGAATTATGTTAGAAATCAAGAAATCTATGATTGACTATATCTTAAGTCCTTCATCCACCTGCCAGATGTTCTTCCTTTTTTCCATATCCTCAACTATGGCATTTCAATTTTCTTACTTACCTGAGCTAGAAATCAGAGAAATACTCTTGACTCATTCCTCTATTTTACCACCCATGTTCTATCAGAACCAAGTCCTAAAACTCTATTCAAAATGCCCCATAAATCAGTTCCCTCCTCTTCATTCTCTACATCACTGCCCATCCCAAAGATTTTTCTAGTATTCCTTGCAACACAGGAACAGCATTTTACCTACTCACACTGTTTCCAGTGCCTTCCCTTACTATATTGTATCAAGATATCTTTCTTAAACAAATGCAGATATGTCATTTATTTTCTTGTTTAGTTAAGCTAGTCTTCCTTAGAGTTCATTATAGCATAAAAGACTTCTGTCTTCACTCTACCTTTCCAGCATGTCTTGTCATCTATGTACTTCACCCCATAGGTTTTACTTTCTAGGCACAATGTTCCACATTACTAAGTATGTAAGAATATACAGATAGATAATACATAACATGTTTCTGTTATTATGTTCTATGCATTACGATTTTTATTGTACTTCAAAATGCAGTTAGGTTTATATGAATGTAATTTTAAGCTAGAGTAAATAAAAAGATTCCAAAATAATAGATTTATTCAATCTGCAATATATTAGAATCAGTAATTATTCATCAAATTGGGAAACCCCAAGAGCATTTTTGGCCTTCTTCAATTTGGCAAAATAGTAAGTTGTATAGGTCATTTTCCTACATGAATATTTATTTCCCTTGTTTATTCAATTACTATTTAGTTTTTAAAATGGTTGAATTTCTATATTCTCATAAATATGAAAGCAAGTACTATATGTAGAAGTATTAATGTTCACACAAAAGATTAATATAGAGACAATTATTTATTTCTAAATAAACCATTTAATGCAACAACAGTTCTTTTATAGTCTTACTACCAGATACAAATTGATCTTTTGAAAAGCACATAACAATGCCAATTAACAAGGTATATACTTCTGCTATTTATTCTCGCACAAAGCATGAACAGCATGACATTTAGTATCCAGTCACTTTGTATAAAGGGTTTTCTTTTGTCTGGTCTTGCTTTGCTTTCCATTGATTAGATGGGTATGGAAGCAGAACTTCTTTGTCACTTCACTGGAAACTGTCTGGATAGCAACAGAGTGTATCATAAATCAATTCGACCAGGAGAACTGCTCACAACCAAAGTCAATATTGTAGTATAAAGTACCCGTAACAGGAACCCAAATGAAATAAACCTCAGCACTTACTTCATCAGAGAACTTCAAAGTTTAAAAATGTGATAAGGCCATATGTTTATCATTTTAATCAATATTCAACAGGGTAAATAAATGCTGAATATATTTTTGGAAGTGGAAATAATAAATAAAATAATTGGCAACAATCTTAAAATGGTAGTTACAGTTCAAGATATATAGCATGCCTAAACAGAAATTCTACTAAATTCCATTTGCATTATTCAATACCTCGTGCTTCACTAATGGTTGTTATTGATTTTTTTTTAATTCTGTTAACTATTCTGAATTCTGTTTATTAGATATTGAAACTATTTTGTGCATTTTACATATATATTAGTTCTCCTACATACCCCTCATTTTATTTGTGTTTCTGAATTATTTGATTTTCCACAAAAACTAAAATTAAAAACATTACCATTCTGTTGTTGCAATTATTTACATTTTTGAAATACCTTTTGCAAATTCTACTAATCTTAAACTGGAATGATAGCTTTTTGTCATTTCTTAGGACTGTTATCGCTAATGCCTTATGTGAACTGTTTCTGTAATACTGGCCATGATTCCTGAGAGTATAGGTCTCCTTGATATTTCAAACCAACCTTGGAGTTCTCCTTCTTGCTAGATGATTCATAATTCTCCATCAGTTCACTTCACACCTGGGCCATGCACCACTTACTTCTCAGATGACAAATTGCATGCTAGAAGCAGTTGCCTGAGATTGACAAAAAGAAACTTTCCAACCATGAAACTATATTTAGTTCAAAGACTAAGATGTTTTATAGATAAAAAGAGTGTACTTCTTGATAATGCAGGCCTAAAATAATACTTTTGAAACTCTGAAATGTTTTAAAAATATATATGGAAACATAAAAATATGTTAAATTTAGCTATTTGAAAAATAAGTACGTATATGTAATCTCATTAATTTCCATAACAGAGTCTAGTCTATCTGGTTGAGAGCACAGATGCTGAAGTTAGACTGCCTGACTTTAAATTCTAGTTCTGACATTTCAAGAGTACATGCAAGTCCAAAGTGTGCCTTGGATAATTAAATTTTGTATGCCTCAATATTCCCATATATAAAATGGGGGTGGTAATAGTATCTATATCAAAAAGTATTTAAAAATTAACACACTTTTAAACAGTGTTTAGCACAGTAGTATATAACTATTAGCCATTACTGTAGTAACTTGAAAAATAGAGGATAGCATTACTTTCAATTTACAAATGAGGAAACTCTTCAATGAATTCATCTTTACAGTGCAACTCAACTACATAAGAGAAGTAAGAATTACAAAACTCTGCATGTTTTCACACTTTCTCTTTATTGTTGCTGTTTTCTAATGACTTTGCATTTCTGCTTTGCATAGAGACTAAGCCTTCTTTCTCTGGGTTCCTTAGACCAGGATGCTTTGTCTCCAGCGCTTCTTATTTGCCTTCTTCTAATCTACCAGATTTCAGTTCACATTGACCCTTCTATCCAAGTAGTTGCCGTGTGTCTTCCTTTGGTCTTCAATACCATAGCCAAATGCCTCCCAGAGAAAAAAGAAAAAATAAAGACGTTCACTTGGAGCAGCAGTATTGCTGGGGTCTCACCAGGAGGAGAAGCGAGGCAGGAGAAGTGTCATGGTCCCTAAGCCTGCACTTTCACCAAGAAAGAATGTACCAGGATAACAAGCCACAAAATATCAGAGAAAAAAGGAAACCAGAACTTAAAATGTTTCAAAGTTGTCATGTCTTTCTATACTTACTTAATACTATTCATGGATTTTTCTGTAGGCTTTAATTGAAAATTGATGGGATTTTACTTGTATGTCTCCTATAATGCCTAATTTTTTTATGGAATAAGATAAAATATCTAGGATACATAGTCAATAAAAGATGAATTTTAATGCTTTACAAGTGCAAAGCAAGTAAAAAAATGCTATTGTAAATGCCTCTGATAGAAAAGAAGAAGAACCATACCCAACGTTATATTATTATAACAAAATATTTTGAATGAGTCCATACAATTCAACCTGAAATCTGGAAAATAAATTTGATTATCCTAAGTGAAACTGAAATTATTTTAACCCATCTCTACTCAAACAAAAATCATAATTTCCTTGAAAAATTCTCTTACCTAATCCAACACATTAATATGTCATGATTAATTAGGATATCAGATATGGAAACGAACAACCCTCTTTGTATCTCATTCAAAGCCATCACTTAAGTCAATTTAGGGAGAAAAGACACATTCATATTTTTGTGAGGATGAGAACAATCAAATAACCTTTAGTGAATCTTGTTGAAAATACAGAAAAATAATGTAAGGGAAATACTCTGGGCATTATATTCGAAATTACATTACATGTGCATTAAATTCAACTATATTTAATATTCTTGTTTTATATAAAATGTTTACACAAAAGACAGGTGGAATACTTTGAAAGATTAAAAATATGAAATAATCTGGAAATTTCTTGGATTCAATCCACTCACTGAGCTTTTACCCAAAAGTGAGCTTGAAATTTAGTTTGCTTGTTCCTCTAGGCTTAGAAGCCTAGGCCCAGAACGGAATGGTTCTTTCATCATGCTGAATATCTTCCTAGTATTTAAGGACATTTTATTTATTTATTTATTTTCGATACAACATAGAACCCCTCAGTGTAGGTCAACTACCTCAACTGACATGAAACAGAATTCAATGCTAGAAGAACATTTGGGTGAGTTATAGCAAGTGTTTGGGGAAAAGTATGTAGGTTTTCAACATGGCAACTTTCTAGAACTTTAAAGGGTAATTTGACTTTATATGATTTCTACATTGGATGCTAGACAAAGGATTTCCAAAAATAATTTTGCCTTTGCTATTTGATTGTCAAGAGGAATTTTGACTTTAGAAACTGAGTCTCACCAAATAACCAACATCACAGTATTTAGAAAGAAGAGTAACTCCACTTCAGTTATGGCAACTACTATTCTATTTTGATGTGATGAATATTTGCTAAACAAGTTCATGGAGTAGGTGTTATAATTCTGCTCAGAACTCTAATATCTTGAAAGGAAAATAAAGCATAATATTTCATTTCACTTTATTACCTTCAATGGTTTGTTTTACTTGAGCCTATATTTCTGGTGAATTTTATAGTCTTGTGCAATATTATTTGTCTTTCTTCTGCATTCCAGTTTCTTTCATATTTTACTTTGCTCATTCCACAAATCTTTTTCCTTTATTCTTTCATATGTATATATCTCACATTTACACTTGCTTGCATACCCTAAAGAAAAAATAAACAACATATTTTAAATTTATTTAGTTCAGTATATCAATGTATAGTTCTGCCAACACAGATTTGTGCTGTGTGCATTTTTTTTTTTTTAAGAGCCTGGCTATTTGCCATTATCAATATTTCTGCAGAAAATTGAAGCCTCTATGCTATTTTATCAATGCATTTGTATTGATAAATGTACTGATAAATATTAATACAGGTTCAAGTCTATAATCCTAGCAGCTTAGGAGGCCAAGGCAGGAGGATCACCCATGGCCAGGAGATCAAAACCAGCCTGATCAACATAGCAGCCCATCTCTACAAAAAATTAAAAAATTGCTTGGATGATCACTTCAGCCCAGGAGTTTGAAGTTGCAGTGAGCTGTGATGATGCCACTACACTCTAGCCTAGGCAACAGAATGAGACCCTCAAAAAAAAAAAAAAAGTAATATAATTCTATAGTTGCTGTGATGATTCTGAAGGGGATATATTTCCTCAGGATCTTCCAAGGGTCAGGTTGACTATCAATCATACAGATTTGAATTGACTAGAGATGACCTAAGGTGCTAAAGTCATTTCACCAGGCTTAGTTCATTATTGAGTACAGTAGTTTTCATGTTGGTATCTTCAAGACAATTAATGAAACCAATGTAATGATAATAAACCCTTTAGCAACTTGAAGCTCATTATACTGTTCCATATATTAACAAAAAATACCATGTGATAGCATTCAAATAATTGATGGATCTATGGTTTAAATCATTTGGTATATTCTCCTATTAAGTATACTTTCTATTTTAGAAAGAATTCATATAAGAAATACATTTTTATATAATAAATAAGAAAATAAATATTCCTGCACTTTCAGCACAGTATTAAATTGTGCCATAATAATCTGAACACTTGTTTTGACTTACCTTAATGATTAAAAGGAGTTAATAAGAGAAAATCCATATTTCTCACAAATATATTTCTTCTCTTGTCTGTAAAATAAAACAGATACCAGACTCATGCTATAAAATTAGAAATAATTAATTTTAATATTTAAAAAATGATACACATTTACTATAAGATTAACAGTTTATAAAAAATGACTTAACTACATTAAATAACTTCATGGTCTTAAAATATTGAAACACTTTTATGTTGATTCCATTACTAGAGAACAACTATGCAGCTGAAGTTGCTTCACAAGAATACAAAGACAAACTTTTAGGAATGGCAAGAGTATGAAGCCAAGTACTTTTCTATTTTTTTTTTTTTAAGAGCTAGTGTCTCACTATATTGCCCAGGCTGGCCTCAAACTCCCAGACAGAAGGGATCCTCCTGCCTCAGCCTCAAGAGTAGCTGAGACAATAGGTAGGTGCCACAGTGCCCGGCTACTTTTCTAGTTTTAACTTCTAAGTATAGAACCTAAAGGCTGAGGCCGTCTACACTGGACTTCGGCTGATATCACAGCAGTCACTGCTTCAATTATTTTGGTTAAGAGTCCCTAGATATATCAAAAGGCAGCAATCTTTTCCATTCTTTCTACCTGAAATATATTAAAAACTCAGAATAAAGATATACACTTTGGAATATCACTGTTACATAAAACTAATAAAGGTATAAAGCAACAGTCACTTTGCTAACAAAGTAAATTCAGGAAAAATGAATGTTTTAGATGTTTTATTTTGACTTTTCAAAATATTATTCTAAAAGTGCTTTATTAACAGTTTTGTTAAACAATTATTATTTTATGGGTTTAATTACTCTGAACAATTAATTATGTAACCTCTTAATGTGATGTAGGGTTTAACACTTCAATAATACACTGTTCTTATTCTTTAGACATAGATTGATAGTAACAGTGTAACCTGGAGATATTTTAAGGCTATTTTTGTTGATTCCACTTGAAGATTGGCTCATTACTTTTGGCATGCATTTCAACATTCTACCATTGTCCTACAATTTTCTGGTGTTCATTTATCACACTGACAGAAACCAGTTTAAAATTTAAATATGTATCCCTCCTGAATCCCGTAAAAGTGTTTGTAGGCCAAAACCCATGCAATGACTGATGATGCTTCTGTCAGGTGCCAGTAGATGCAGCAGAATTGCTCAACAAGTTTCTTAACAAGATAAACAATAAGGCAGATTACAGAAAAACAAATGACTTATCATAAAGTTGCTCCCATGGCATTCTTCGTAAGTTATTTCCACAAATAAAGTATTTCAAAAGTAGGAAGTAGGCTGGGTGCGGTGGCTCACACCTGTAATCCCAGCACTCTGGGAGGCCGAGGCGGGTGGATCGTTTGAGCTCAGGAGTTCGAGACCAGCCTGAGCAAAGAGCGAGACCCCGTCTCTACTAAAAATAGAAAGAAATGATCTGGACAACTATAAATATACATAGAAAATAGCCGGACATGGTGGCACATGCCTGTAGTCCCAGCTACTCAGGAGGCTGAGGCAGGAGGATTGCTTGAGCCCAGGAGTTTGAGGTTGCTGTGAGCTAGGCTGACGGCCATGGCACTCTAGCCTGGGCAACGCAGTGAGACTGTCTCAAAAAAAAAAAAAAAAAAAAAAAAAGTGAGAAGTATTCCTACACCTAGATTTATATTTAATTCCTAGCTCATTCAGTTTAATATTTGTAAAGGAAGTGTACGCAATTGAAATTTATGATAACGGATTCCTAAAAATACACTTAAATTTAAACAAATATTCCTATCTCAAATATATAAATTGATAGGATTTGATTTCATACTAACTTTACAATGAATTTATTCATCATTATGACCTAGTTCTCTTTGTTTATAGATTTCCAACATCAAAACTATTACCAATTAAAATGTTTGTCCTTTACACCAGGGTCTTTCTAAACCTAACCCATGGAGGATTATCACTGTGTATTTTCATCCCAACACAAGCCATAGTACAATGTGTGTTATTCTAAGAGACTCTTTTTTTCCCAACTACATATTTAAACCTACAATAAAAGTCATAAAAAGTACAACATTAAAAGACAGAGCTATATTGATGATTTTACCCAGGTACATGAAGTTCTTATGTTCATCACATTCCTCTCATGACAAACATATGAATATCCAGGTTCAATCATGGGTCATATGCATTTTTATCTGGTCTAAGTGACTTACAGTTGGAAAATATAACAGTTTATTAATTTGGCCAGCTTAACCGTTGTAGTACCTTCTATAAAAAATTAAAGTTACTACATACTGCTTATGCATATACCTCTGTTACATTTGTCTATTCAATAAAGGATAGCTACTGGCCAAGAAACTAAGTACTTGTCTTCCTGAGACTGCTATAAACTTCTGATATAACACGAAGATATGCTCCATACTGTATTACTAGGGGAGTTCTAAATATAACCTTACTTATTAAAATGAGTATAATTGATTTCATTCTTATAAAATAAATTAGAAAATTAGGTTAGCTCAAGATTGTTTATATTTTTGATATTGAATTATAGCATAGTATTATTTGTATCATTTTAGATAGTTTGAAAGCTTTAAGTTTTAATGCCTATAACTCACATAAAAATTTATCAGAAGAAAGTTAAAAAAACTGTAAAAGACTATGCTGATATCAGATTGTGGTCCATGTGTTACAGAAAGAAAAGCAGCAATTGATTACTGAAAGCAATTTTCGGAATAACACATAAAAAGTACAATCAGTCATTAATTAATATTAGAAACATAATTTTTATTCATCCATAAAATGCATTAAAGTTGTACAGGAAAAGAGCCATGAGTAGAAGTGCAATTATATTGATTCACTTAACATGAATATACAACTAACTCACTGAGTTAGCATAAGCCCATAATACAATATCTGTAATGGAACAAAGTTGAACTATGTGGAGTTTGTTTTTAAGACAAAAATATATATACACTGGAAAACATACTCAAAACATACTGCAAAGATTTCAGAGGCCTACTGTCTGTGAAGTTTTGATACCACCTTTCACAGTTAATGTTCCTGAAAAATGTAACAATAATGAAAAAACCATTATATCCTTTTCTCCCCTCACTATGTAACAGTGATTTTCAACATATTTATTCAACACGATATTTGTAGGAAAAGTGTTATATATGATAACTTAGTTTTATTCCAATATTAGCCTCCAATTTTCATTAAAAGTTTCATTTGTGCCTACCAGTCAATAACGTTTTATGATTAATTTCCTTCCTTGTTTTTTTCAGGTGAGTTAGCCCTGAGTGATAGTTTGGTATCAATGGCTCCCTTGAACAAATTCTTCTCCACTCCATTCCCTCTCCCACCACACATTCACCCACTTTTGACATCTATAAATATTATAGTCATCTGAGAATAAAGCTTCTGCAGTAACGCTCATTCCTATAAGGAAAGATATTTCTCCACTTGAGTCAAAAAACATAACAAAGCAACAGCAAAAGAAAAAGAATTTGCCTCCCACTTTGTCCTACTGGTTGTAAACAAAAATAATAAGGTACATGTTGCACTCGAGTTTACTCAGTGTGCACTTTACTTAGCATCGTTTTGTGCCCTTCCTTTCACAATACATAATGCTGTTGAACAGAGGTAAAAAGTAGTTCATTACAAAGAATAGTCACTCAATCTGTATTTTGGAAATGTAGATAATGAGAGAAAAAGTTTACAAAGTAAAATATAATGCTGGTGTCAGTATCTTGGTACAACCTGAGAAAGCAATTAGAAACTGGTTAAGCAAATTGAAGCAAAATATTTTATTTTTTATATTAATAGGCTATTATCTCAGGGGATGATTATGCAAAAAATGTTATTTTTTATGTTTAATTTTGGGTATTAATGTGGCCACATTCCCAGTAGATGCATAGAGCATATCATAACCAGAAATACATAATGTATATTTTTCTAAGCCTTTGTATTATATATTTTCTTGCAGGCAAATTCATATTGAAAACACATTTTAAAACTATTAATTATCTTGACAGTAAAAAAGCCTATCTCTACAGGGTATTCAGTAATGGAATTAAAATTAATTTAAAATTTAAATTATTTTTTCTCACTACATTTAGCAGAAATATTACAAAGTCAGACAATAACTTAAATAAAAGATTTTTTTTTTCTGCCAGGAGGTAAAAACATTGATCCTGAATGAAATCATCAGAAAAATTTACAATTTTCAGAACCCCACAAGAATATTTTATGCAATTTAGGAAGCAAGCTAAAAATGTATGATTGTAGTACACTTTAAGACAATGCATCGTTTTAAGCTTATTATATGACAAACGTATATTGGAGTTAATTTGTTGAAGTCTTTACTACGCTTATCCTAAAATATTTTTATAATTGTATACTTAAAAGTAATAAATACTAATAACCAATAAATACTTATTTAAGCATAAACCTTGAGTATATTAAATTTTAATTTCTTGAACAAAAGTAAATATCTCTGGAAAGCTTGACTGGGGAAAAATTGAAAGAATTCCCACTTAGAACTGGAGCAGACAAGGTTGCCATCTATCACAGCTTCTGTTCAACATAGTGCTGGAAATCCTAGCCAGAGCAATCAGACAAGAGAAGGAAATCAAGGACATCCAAATGGGGGCAGAAGAGGTCAAACTATCACTCTTTGCTGATGATATGATCTTATATCTAGAAAACCCCAAAGATTCTGCCATGAGACTACTGGAATTGATAAACAAATTCAGCAAAGTCTCGGGTTACAAAATCAATGTACAGAAACAGTAGCATTCCTAATACCAACAACAGTCAAACTGAGAACTAAATCAAAGACTCAATACCCTTCCCAGTGGCAACAAAGAAAATAAAATACCTGGGAATATATTTAAGTAAAGAGGTAAAAGACCTCTGAGGGGAGAACTACAAAACACTGAGGAAGGAAATAGCAGGGGACATAAACAGGTGGAAAGCCATACCATGCTCATTAGTCGGCAGAATCAACATTGTTAAAATGTCTACACTACCCAAAGTGATCTACAGATTCAATACAATCCCTATTAAAATATCAACATCATTTTTCAAAGATCTAGAAAAAAATAATGCTATGCTTCATATGGAACCAGAGAAGACCCTGCATAGCAAAAGCAATCTTAAGCAAAAAGAACAAATTGGGAGGTATCAATTTACCAGACTTCAAACTATACTATAAAGCTGTAGTAAATAAAACAATATGGTACTGGCACAAGAACAGAGAAATAGACCAATGGAACAAAACTGAGAACCCGGATTTAAAATCATCCTCATGTTGCCATCTAATCTTTGACAAAGCAGACGAAAACATTCACGGGGGAAAAGAATCCTTATTCAATAAATGGTGCTAGGAAAATTGTAGAGCCACATGTAGAAGACTGAAACAGGATCCGCACCTCTCACTTCTCACAAAAATCAACTCGCGGTGGATAACAAACTTAAACCTAAAGCATGAAAGTATAAGAATTCTAGAAGAAAATGTTAGAAAAACTCTTATAGACATTGGCCTAGGGAATTAATTTATGAAAAAGACCCCAAAGACAAGCACAGCAACAGCAAAAATAAAGAAATGGGACCCAATGAAATGAAAAAGCTTCTGCACAGCCAAGGAAAACTATCACGAGAGCAAACAGACAACCTACAGAATGGGAGAAAATATTCACATGTTATACATCTGATAAAGGGCTGATAACTAGAATCTATATAGAACTCAGGAATATCAGCAAGAAAAAATCAAACATCCTCATTAAAATGTGGGCAAAGGACATGAACAGAAACTTTTCAAAGTAAGACAAACTAATGCCAAGAAACATGAAAAAATGCTCATCTCTAATTATTAGGGAATGCAAATCAAACAACATGAGATATCACTTAACTCCAGTGAGAATGGTTTTTATCAAAGACTCCCAAAACAATTAAGGTTGGTGTGGATGTGGAGACACAGGAACACTCCTACAGTGCTGATGGGACCATAAACTAGCACAACCTCTGTGGAAAGTAATATGGAGATACCTCAAAGAGCTACAAGTAGAACTACCATTTGATTCAGCAATCCCATTATTGTGCATGTACTCAAAGGAAAAAAAGACATTTTATAAAAAAGACATCTGCACCAGAATGTTTATAGCAGCACAATTCACAATTGCAAAGATGTGGAAACAACCCAAGTGCCCATCAATACATGAGTGGATTCATAAAATGTGATGTATGTATACCATGCAGTTCTACTCAGCCACAAAAAAACAATGGTGATCAAGCACCTCTTGTATTATCCTGGATAGATCTGGAACCCATTCTACTAAGTAAAGTATCACAGGAATGGAAAAACCAATGCCACATGTGCTCACCATCAAATTGGTATTAATTGATCGACACGTGCACATTGAGTAGTAACATTCATTGGGTGTTGGGCAGGTGGGAGGGGGCAGAGGGGATGGGTATATTCACACCTCATGGGTGCAGTGCACACCATCTGGGGGATGGACATGCTTGAAGCTCTGACTCGGGCAGGGCAAAGGCAATATATGTAACCCAAACATTTGTACCCCTGTAATATGCTGAAACAAAAAAGAAATCATTTGACCATTTATGGGAAAGTTTATTTCTGGGCTGTCTATTCTACTCCATTGGTGTATTTGTCTATGTTTCTGCTATACTACACTGTTTTGAATACTGTGATTTTAGGATTAATTTTACTTATTATCAACTTATATAGAGGAACATCACTTCAGTGGTTTGGATTCTTACATGTTTCAACATACTGTATCTCCCATACACGAGGACCCCAGTTTATATATTTCTCTTATCTTGGTGTTAAAATGTTGAAATAATCCCAGCTGCATAGAATTAGCACCCTCAAGACCAACATTATGTTATCCCTACCTAAGATTCCTTTGTGGAATCTGGATACTTTCATTTCTCATTCGGATTCAATTATTCTGCATATGATATTTTCTCCAATATTTCTAAATATTTTTAATACATTTACATCAACTTAGTTTCCCACATTGCTGGGAATCCCAGAGTATACCTGTTATTTGAAGAGGCACATCTCACAAACCTAAAGTAAATAAAAAAATAAGAAATAAATAAATAAGAAAATTTTAGTAAGAGTTATGTGGCAATATAGAACATCAGGAAGCAGAAGTTTCAGTGGAAAAAAACCAAAAATTTACTGATGATGCTTTCTATTTGTACTTTAAATAATATGTTACATCATTTTTAATGCCATATTATGCATATATAAAATAAAAAAGTTATCGATAATTTTCATGAGTGCAAATACATTCTATTTGTATTTAAATCAAGCATTTATCAACAAACAACAAAAAAATTAAGCAGTTGTCAAGTAGGTTGACCTCTACTTTTGTTTCCTTATAAAATAAACATACTGCACTTTGTTAATTTCTAGCCCAATCACTCCAAAATCTGTAAGACTTAAAAATTGAAAAATTTATTTTAGGTAAGAATAATATCAGTGATACTTAAACATTTCAAGATTAGTTTTGATTCTCATACATAAATTTAGGAAGTTAAAATTGTACAATATTTGATCTGACAAAGAACATCATTGGAGCCCAATAAATTTCAATGTTCATATTTATGGTATCAAATATTGAAAAGACAAACTTGAAAATAAAACGAGATATTTCTTTTTCAGTTTCCTAAATAAGGGAAATTCATGTCTAAGAACATACAAAATTCCCCCAAGATTTATAAATCAAAAAGTCTATTTTGGCAAGCTATATACATCATTAGTGCTGTCTACCCCAACCAAGAAAATATAAATTTATTTATCAGTAAAGGTTAGCTGAAAAGATATGGTCTTCAAAAAAGTCCTCAGCATTTCCAGGTATAGTCAAATTTCTACCTGAAAAGAAAATACAGCGGTCTGTCATTCTAATCACTGGTACTCAAGGGCACATCCACACGTCCTCTCTCACTGACAGATCACATAATGCCTACCTTCAGTTTTTTCTTTTATAGAGGCAAATTTAGAAAAAAAAAAAAGAAAGAAAGGAAGAAAAGAAAGAAATTCTGTAGAATCTAGTGTCCAGAACAAAAATAGTGTTTCAGTAATATGAACAAAAATATCCAAAAAATAAAGAGTAATTATGAATGAATTTCTCCTTGTCAAATTTTTCAGGACAGAGTGATCCTTTTCTCTCCAAATACTTAAAACTTCTGAATAACCTTCAATGAAGTGCATCAAAATTTTTTCCAAATGAAGCTATTTATAGTAGAGAATATTCTACATACATATTTTAACAAAACTCTTTAAAATGTGTTATGTGACACTGGCTCCATTGAAAGTCCAAAACTTTTTTGCCTGTGGATAGTTTTCCCCCACCATGGGTTATAATAGTTTAGATATCAGTACATATACTGTATTAAGCAATGAATTATAATAAAATGATAAAATGCTTTAACAAAGCAATGACATTAGATATGTTGATAGGAACTTCAGGTGATCTGTTTAACGAAAATTGATGGTTTACTTTTAAAGTTAAATTTTGTTTGTTAAAGGAAATTTTTAAAACTCAGAGATTTTTAAAACATTATAAGTTTTAAAAATATGTTCTCAATTTTGGAATTCTCCTCTGATTTTGTCAATATGTTGAAAGAAAGTGTTCTATATGCTTATTAATTTATGAGCAACTTTAGAATGTTTGGAGAAACACTAAACATTTTGAAGTAGTTGACATTTAATCAACCTGTAACATCAAAAGTTAATCTCTTCCAAGTTTATTATATAAACAACTAGGCCATTTCTGAAGTACATATCACATGTTCTCACTTCTTTATCTTCAATTATATTTGGCTTACTTTGCTTAAAATATAAAAAATAATAACAACAATCTGTACACTGTACTTCAAACAAGTCTTTTTGTGTTGCGGCAAAACCAAATTTATGTCAGGATTGCAGCTAATGGCCAGCTCTGTTGTCTTCAAATATACAGTGTCATGAAACTTCATTGAATAACATACATTACATTACAGGATACTATTATATTGTGTTGTGTTGCAGGATGATAAAAAATGTTGATTAATAATCCAATTTTTTTATTTTTCTTTCATTTTAATATAGGTGAAAATGATACAAAAACATTTGTCTATAATTAGCTGTTATGATTCTTCATTCTTCTGCTATCATAAAAGTAGTGTACAACCATGGAATAATTCAAACACAGGAGGAAATAGAAGTAAAAGTAAATCTCTTGTTTCCAACAATATTTTCCAAATCTTCTTCATTTTATTATAATATATGATAACAGTGTATTAGTGCAAAATTGTTACATGAGTACTAACACATACATACATAATTCTCTTAATAGTAGGAAATCTAACTAGAGTAGTTTTCTGAATTTACTTTTTCTCTCTTAATGTATCTTAAACATATTTTATATTGACAAATAAAGATCTAATTTATGCTTTTAAAAGATTAATGTACCAAAATTTAAGCACTCTGTACTAAGCAAAATATCTTTCTTATTGGAGTCCTTCTGTTTAATTCCTCTTATCACAGTTCTTGACCATATATGTAAACATTACCCTTATAGTCCTTGGACTAAGACAGGCTTTAGTATCAACAATTTTTTAAAATACTTCATTTTAAAATATTTTTTAAAAATAAAATAAAAAAGCAATAATTACAAATTTATTTGTTTACTTTTATTGTTATTATTATTTTACTTTAAACCATTTTCATTTTCACAAATTCTCTGGATCCTTTCCTGGTAGTATTTTCTTATATTCAGGCATATCAGGTATTTGAGTTTTAAAAACTTCCTTTAACAAATGAAATTTTAACTTTAAAAGTAAACTAACTTTTTGTTAAAAAGATCACCTGAAGTTCTTTTCAACATATCTAATGTCATTGCTCTGTTAAAATTAATTTCGAAATTAAGTTCAGAGAATTAGTTTTTATTGTGCATCAGTTGATATTCCTTTTTTTTAATTATTTCAGCATATTATGGGGCTACAGATGTTTAGGTTACGTATGTTGCCCTTGCCCCCTCTCCCCGCCAAGTCCGAGCTTCAAGCGTGTCCATCCCCGGGGTGGTGCGCATTGCACTCTTTGTGTATGCATATACCCGTCCCCTCCTCTCTCCTCCCCCCTCCCCCTGCCCAACATCCAATAAATGTTATATGTGCACTTAAGTGTTGATCAGTGCACTCGAATGTTCATAGCAGCACAATTTCAATTGCAAAGATGTGGAAACAACCCAAGTGTCCATCAATACATGAGTGGATTAATAAAATGTGGTATATGTATACCATGGAGTACTATTCAGCTTTAAGAAACAATGGTGATATAGCACCTCTTGTATTCTCCTGGTTGGAGCTGGAACCCATTCTACTAAGTGAAGTATCCCAAGAATGGAAAAACAAGCAGCAGCACCACATGTACTCACCATCAAATTGGTACTAACTGATCAACACTTGATATTCCAATTGACAGGCATTTTTTTCTATTTTTAGGAAAATGAAATTGTAATTGTTTTCATGCATATTATTGCCTGGGGACACATTTGAAATGTAACTCTTAACTCTTCTATTTTATTTTTTTAGATTCCAGATCACAGCGTATCTGTGAGATGTAAAATGTATGAACATTTCACAATTTTGGCTTTCAAAAATGATTCTATTCCTCACATTCCTGCCAGATGAATTCTGATTCACTTCCATACTGCTGTGTGATGACTTTTTTTTTCCTTTTGGGAATAAATATTATCCAACCTGAAAGGAAACACTGATACTTAATTTTGATACTTAAAACTTATTTAAAGGAAATATAAATTCCTATAGTTTTCACAAAACTCCATATTAAAGTACACAACATTTACTTTTAAATAGCAAACAGTGAATTTACAATAAAATAACAATGCTCATGAATGAGCTACAGTTAGGAATTTGATTTCATCATTTGTTTTAATGTCGAAATGAAATTACTTCGTTAATTTATTGCTAAAACTTTAACTTTCTTCATTCCAAGGGCCACAGGTCTTAGATACACCAGATGATTTATGTATATGAAGAAGGCTTCTATAACAGATAGTAAGTGGTAACATATTCAGACAGGATGAAGTAAGAAACAGTGATTATAACCTGTTAAAGCTCCCTGCTGAGAATTGTAATAGAAAAACCCGTGAATGAACTATTTGTTTTGCTGGAAGATGAAATGTCTCATACAATATAGTCTCATACAAAGATAGTTCAATAGAAGTTCTAGATTCAAATCCTGATATTATAATTAATTTGCTTAGAAAACACCAACAAATAAATGAAACCCCTTGCACCTCACATTCCTCACATGCAAAACCTCATAGCATCATGTTGAGTCTTTTCTTTTTTTCTTTTATTTATTACTATTTTTTTTGATTTCAGCATATTATGGGGGTACAGATGTTCAGGTTACGTACGTTGCCCTTGCCCCCCTGCCCCGAGTCCGAGCTTCAAGCGTGTCCATCCCCCAGATGGTGCAAATCGCACTCATTGTGTATGCACCTTTTCTTGACCCAGTCCTTGAAGTCAGTCTGTCCTGCTTTGATGTCACGACCAAAAAGCCACGTGTGAAGTAATAGTAATGAAATAATGTGGTTGTTGTAATACTTTAAAATACCTAATTCTCATAGCATTTTGATAATTAATTACAAAGCAAAATAGTTATTAAATTCAAATGTGCCACACATGATTAATAATTTATAATAGTGTTCTATATTGAAGGATGAATTTCCAATGGCAGTGAAAGAGAAATGTTACTGTCTCCAGGGGGTGGGAGGATTTCCTCCTTGGATTTCATTAAATTGGAATATGACACTAAAAGTATATAAGTCTTCATTTATTTTTATAAATGTAAGTTGTATGCTTGCATGTTAAATGGTCCAGAAAAAAAATGAGTGAGAAGGCTGATTGCCAAATAAACAATGTTTGTTTGTGAGCATAAAAGACTACTTGGTTTATGCTAATTTAATTAATCATCACCTAAAGGAGACACAATGCCCTGGTACTTAATGTACTGGAAAAATACACACAGCATTTGACTCTATTTTGTGCTGCTAAGAAGTAACACTGTACTCTGACATTGTATTAATAAGTCACTAAGATAGCTTCCAACAGGGATACAAGATCATACTTTCTACCTTTAATTTTGAAATAAGGATTAATTCCCAGGGTACAATAAGTCTTTATGATTTGAATTTTCTATCACTCTACTTTCGTAGCCTTTGATACAACTCATGAATGAAAATTTGTATTTTAGGGAAACAATATAATAATGAAGGGACTCAGAAATAAATCATTAGAAACAACATATTGAATTTATTGCTCTCAATTTCACTTGTGCTATGCAATTATGTAATTTCTTCAGGTATATTTTTATGAACTTGATGGAATTCTGATAACTTGCCTTAGCCAAGAAGATGAAAGAACTAATTGCTTTGCATTCACTATCTGAGTGGCTGAAGGGTGAAAAGCTAAAACTCAATTTATCCAGTAATTGCTACATTTGTGAAAAACAGCATCACAACCTTGATGTGTTTTACTAGAGTCTCTTGGGAAGGCTCATGTCTAATTTTTGTGCTCATTTTATTGCTCGTATTATGGTTCTCTGACTCTTCTATTTTCTCTTGCAATTACAGGGTTTCTTACTGCATTGTGAATATTCCTCTGAACTAAGATTAGCTTAACTGAACTTCCTTTGATAACCTGCCTACTTATCAAATGTGTCAGACCTAATGCATTCAGTAGCCACAGAAAATCAATGAACAGCACACTTTTCTGCTTCCTGCAATGATCAATAGGATTCACATAATGGGTGGAAAATTTTTAATCGTGACAACCCAGAATCTTCTTAGCATAAATCTCCCCTGCATTATAACCTCTCCATTTCCCACTTCTTGAGTTTGCAAGCACTGAATAATATCTATATAGAAGATGTATTATGAAAAGTAATACAATTAGAACCTCACACTTCAATGATAATGAGTTAAATCCCAGAAGACCATTTTCTAGGCAATGTGTAGTCTATGTTTTGCATTTGAAAACTACAAACTGAAGATATTCTGTTAAAATGTAAGAATTGATTTAAATGCAATTTTATTCAAACTTGTATATTGTAGAAAACAGAGTGCTTTGATTTTTTTTCTAAATTAAGTTTAGCAAGTCTTATTTGAGGTTTTTAAAACTGAAATTATTATTTTTTAATTTTTTTTAAAGAATATATGTCTCAGAGACAAAGAATCCAAGGACCTTTAAAGTTGTAATGTTCAACAGTGAGGTTTGGGGAAGTAAAGAGAAAGGAAGCTCCATGAACAATCTAAATAAAATTTGCTTAGAATTTAGGTTTTCTGTCATGAATTTATTGTTCATAACTCTATTCATTAATTCATCCCCAAAATAACCATCAATTCCCTTCTGCATGACATGTACTCTATTAGCTGTGTTAGGTGCTAGACATGCAGAGACAAAGAGACTTGCTGTCTTTGGAAAGCTAATATTATACTTACATATACATAGAAAAATTTCAATTTAGTGAAGCCAGCCTAAGTGTGTCTGTGTATGTCTCAAACAAGCTAAATAGAAACATGGTTTTAAAACCGTATTTGAAACTATATTTCAAGAGCATTAAAGAATCGTAATATTCAGTGATGTATTTACATGTGAGTTGTTATGTGAGTAAAAGGATAGACCCACATTTTATTCATCTTTGTAGCTAGCATTTGCACTGGACCTCATACATTTCGTGTGTGTCCATGTGCATTTTTATCTGTGTGATTGCTCCAGTTTTTCTTCTCTTTTTTTCCTTAATCAATCTTCTTCCCTGATTTTGCTGGATCACAACGTAATTGTTAACTCTAATACATTCTATTTTTTATAATTTTCTGTTCTACTTTTCTAACAATGAAAACAAGCACTCCCAAATAGTTAAAATTACTGTTTCTCCCCTGAAAACTGAATTTATAAAAGCGTTCTATGCTGTTTTCTTGCATTTTAGAAATAATTGCTCACATTAGTCTTCTTGTTCATAAAAAACCTTAGATTATAAAGTTCTTTTCTTGAACAACTTTTATTATAATTATGTCAATCTATAATGCAATCATATACATGAGATCAATAGATAGCATATATTATTGATTGCATAAGATTTTAATATCCATGTGATAACAGGCCCAGCATCTTTTAGCATGTATTTCATATTAATCATTATATTTAGTGCAATAAATGTACTATATTTGTGATTTCATATGGGTTTGTGTGTGTGTGTGTATGTGTGTGTATGGATAACATATACATAAAATTTTGTATTATATTTATTAACATCTAAAATTTTCCAGTACCTTCCCATTGATATTAGGGTAACACTCCAATTTTGTTTTAACAGCAGACTGTCAGTATATGGATTCCATTAAGACTCATATAAATTCAAGTTTTGTACTCTGCATTTATAACAAATTATTGTTTTCCTTTAGAAAAGTATCTTACATATACATTTATATATCTAGTAATACCACTGTGTAAACATTCATTACTCTACCACAATATATGATCTAAGAGATTGTCTATTTTGAAATAGTATCAGTAATTACATATTTGATGAGTAGTTTTCTGTCCTCAAGATGTAAAGAACGTACTAATTTTGTTGCATATATAGTTCTACCAATTTTATCAGCTAAATACTGTGTTGATGTTTCTTCTACTTTGTTTTGTACTGTTGTATAAACTTTTATCTAAACATATGACTCAAATACCTAAACTGTGAATATTTTAAAACAAGTCATCTACTAAGAAGTTAGCTAAGTACTTCCATATAAGCAAAAATTTTTAAATACTTCATGCTATCTTTCACTTTAACATAAGTGAATCAGATATATTGATGGGAGGGCAGATGATTAATATAGTAGGGTTTTTCTTTTTTTGGCCTTATATGTGAGAAAGTAGGAAAAAAAGTTACTGCTTTTAATCAGAATAAATCAGATTTAAAATATGCCCTAATAACAGTCCCTCATGCCTTATGTCACCTCAAGTTATGTTCTGTCACTGGTACTGAACAATCTTTATAGGGCAGCATTCATCAGAGCTGTCTAGTCAGCATCCAAAGGGGTAGGAATATTACTAGCAATCACCTGACCAACATACACCTTGCTTTCTCTTCGTAGATTATTTTAATGTAAGACACTGCTTTGAGGTTGAATTCTACAGCAACTTCAACAGTTTAACAAGTCTCTTGTTAATAACAAGAATTAAAAATACTCCTCTTACCATTCCACATAGTACATCTTGTCATCAAGACATTTGGATATCCTATACATTCCATGAATTATGAAACCATAGACTTCTCTTTGGCCTTTTCCTATAATGCATCTAATTTGCTAGTTATTCAAATCCCTTCTCTTTTTATGGCCCCAGTAACCTGTGGGGATAGAAAGAATTGCCAACAAATTCAAATGTGAAATATTGAAAGGTCAAAGCTGTAAAAAACTCTACTTAATTCTTAAGGATATTTTAGGCCCTAAATTCTGTTTCTACTGAGTATTAAAATATTAAAAATAATAAAAACAGTTAATTCCTGTCCTAACAATTCAAATGACAAGTAATCAATGGGTGTCTTATTCTTCTAAATCTGTATATTTTCATTCAGCTATAAAAATGCTTTAGGGACACCCTTTTTTATTAATATCTGTTCCCAATTCTAATATGCTCCTATTATCTCATAACTGAATGAAGAATAATTCTATAAATTCCTTTTAATCTATACTTTTTCTGAGAAGACAATAATAGAATTTCTTAAAACTGTTTAACCTTGGCCGAATTACTCACTTTCAATAGCTTTACAAAATTAGCAATTTTACTTAAGTTATCTCTAATACCATTTCCAACTCTGGAATTCTGAATACCTTTTATTTCTAAGGTAAATCTATAATTTCCCAGAATATTAACTAGTGAGATAATGGATGGATGTTTGTGTACCCTACTCTTACGATGTGTCTCTTTGCCCAAATTATACTTTTTGTTTCAAGAGCTTTCAATTCCTATAGCTAACCTGGTAGTCTGGTCAGCTGGACTGGCCTCTACCTTTCACTTGGGGATAATTCATGCTCTGACATCCGCACCATGATACCCTGGAGCCATACTGTTTGCCTCTTCTCCTTGAGAGCAGAGTTCTCATGCCTTCAAAGGTGTCATTTCTCTTATCCAATAAATTAATCTAAGAAAAGATATTGATGAATGTAGGGTAGAGTACTTGCATGCTAAATTTTATTAATCATAATTTCAACTCCCTAAATAAAATAATTCCATGTTTATTTTTCAGCCACTTGGAATAGCTACACTGTTGCTTATTTAATGCCTTAAAGGAAGCATGATGTAAGAAAAGATATTTTTTACATATGAGGGATTCTGAGAGTATTCTGTAAACCTCATTTCACAGCATTCTATCACTATTCTCCCAAAGCAGTTTGATTTTATGCCTGTTATAGATCAGGTGGCACCTGCTAACTATTTGGTGCCCTTTTCATTACTGAAAATATTCCTATTTAGGAAAGAAATAATATAATTGTCTCTCTATTACTTCATTTATATACAACCCTGCTTACAACTCTGGAGAAGCATAACACAGGCTAAAATCACAAAATTAACCTCTCAGTAAAGTGTATGACATAAGAAATTTCTATTCTCTATTTTAATCAAAGTAGCCATGCAATTTTTGTTGTACAAATCAGCTTCCTTGTATTTTATATGAATACATACATGCTGTTGTGTTTACTGTTCTGATGAGAAAAACAAGCTTTCCTGTAAAGGGTTGAAATGCAGAAGGAAACAAAACCTTCTGCATTTCAGAAGGAAACGGATGAAATAATCAAAGAACAAACAAAACCATTTTACTTGGTGACTGAATAGAGCAGAGGTGTTGAGAGACCCTTTTTTATTTGTGTCCTGAAATGAAGCAGAAAGGTGCATGTATTTATTAACCAGCGATATTCTGTGAAAAAACTTATCTACTTCTTTAGAACACATTGCCAAGAAGGTCACCTCTGAATATGCCCTGTATGTGCTATATTGTCTTGGCTGCATGGCCCAAAAGATACTGATATTATCTGATGCCACAGAATATGCTGGAAAATATGTAAATACCTTGGTCTTCAAATGTGAATATTGTATATATATTCTAAAGAGGTAAGTGTTGGGGTAAAAAATTATGAGTGCAGAAAGAAAAAAAAAGAATCCACAATTCTTTCTATATGTAACTTAAAAAAATGTATTTTTTCCTGTTGGATAAGTCATTGTATGGGCTTACTGAATTATCTTCCCACATGCATTTCAACACATTAATAGTTTCATAGTAATAGAGGATGTGTATGTCTCAGATTGATCAATTTGCTGGCTATTAATCCAATGAAAAGAACTATTTCCTTCCTTGCAAAATTGTTTCCTGTGGATATGTAGAGTCTCCTAATGGCTAATTGTCTCCAATGGCTACATTTTCCCAATCATTTAAACCTCTCCATAAAGATTCAAAACTTTATCAAAGCATAATTTAAAAGAATTATCCTGTGCACTCATTATTTTAAGGAATCTTTGAATCTTTTTTGCCAAGTATATATTAGATCATATTTTTAAAGTAAGTATTGTTAAACCTACAGAGTGTGTGGGTGTGTGTGTATTTTCCCCCAAGAAATTGCCGATTAGCATGAATCTTACCTGTAGGATTTTAGAAGAGAAAAAACAGAACAACATTTTTCAGGCTACTGTACATATATTTGATTTTTTCAGATGCTAACCAGTGAAAAAATGGAAATAAGTGAAATGTTAAACTCCTAGGAAAATAATAACAAAACTCTCTTTCAAGATGCTTCAAATGCATCTCCTAGTTTAGTACTAAATATGAACAAGGACTCAGAGCAGATATCACATGCAAGTTTTTCTCTAACATAACTGTACATACTTTGTACCATAAATAGCCCAGGGCATGAGGGGCTACGAACATTTTGCCACCACATGTACCTCCTAACATTTCCTCTGTTGACATTCAACTTAATATGTGTCCCAAATTAAAAAGAGGTATTTGTATAAGTGATAGAAAGAGAAGGGAAATAGGGACAACTAAGAAAAGGAAAGTTCCAATTCAATTCAGTCTATGCTTCTTAACTTACCCATTATTAACTCTGTCTACTTAGTTTGCTGAAATTGGCCTCAATCTAGTGCCCATTTTAACTGATATTTTTCAATTCCAATATTATGCCCCACTGATATTAAAATTTGCTACTCCTTTCTCATATTTCTCAAAATAAAACAGCTCATGGTCCAGTTGTTCAGCCTCTGGACATGAGAGTCTCTGATGCCGTGTA